>JAYJMA010000028.1:1727185-1738395 GCA_036873895.1 Parotocinclus cabessadecuia | reverse complement strand
GCTTACCTGTGGGCAAGACACAAAGATCTTTGTACTCCTCACCTGGTTACTGCCACACACGCTTAACACCAAATAAGTTCATAACCCCAAGCTTTTCCATTATACGATCACCCAAGTGCATGTAAACAAATAAATCAGATTACTGGCCAAAATAAAATTTTCTGAACTTTTCAGATTATTAAGTGCATTTAAACAAACTCTTTAAGAGCCAGTAGTTTCAGTTTTATGGGGGCTGCTGGGGTGGGGTGTATTATCCTGCTAAAAGATCCCATTAGGAAGAACCTTTACCCTCAGGGGGTGCACTTGGTCTGCTTAGGTCCATGTTAAAGTAACATCAGTGTCAATGCAAGGAATTCTTAAGGCGTCTTTAGGCGCTCTGTGTGCAAAATTCACAGTCTAGCTTTTGTCACAGCTTCCTAAGTGCCAAAGGAGCGCCGTGGTCTCCGTGCCTTATACAGTCCTGATGGACTGACTGGTGATGTGCATTAGGTGGTATGAATGTTAATTACTCTTCTGTTTGAGTCACACTGGAACGATTCTGAAATGCCTTTGCACTGGAGATGCGAATGCCGAAACAATAAGAGCGCTGGGTGACTCATCTGTCCTCTGAGTAAATGTGATCATGCTCAGATTATACATGGCTTCCTTCGTCATGTGAGTGTATAAATGGAGCTTAAGAGCATCCTGGCAGATCTATAGAATCTTCCACAGGTTAAAAGGAGGAGTGTTAAAACCATAGTGTAAATAAGAGGACCGAGCATCACACACTACTGTGGCTTTGTGCTTGTGTAGGCATTTCCTAATAGCTACACGTTGTCTGCTTGCATGCTTGTTTTGAACCTTAATAAGCCTGGCTGCCTTGGATAGTGAGAGAGTGAGAGAGAAACAAGGGAAAATGGCTTTCTTACACTTCAATTTCATGCATATTTTCTTAGCGACTAATGAGCACCTTAAATACGGCGCCAGACTTTAGGCGAGCCTGTGAAGGCTGACATTTTCACACACAGCAGCACCTTGTCACCATGCATGAAGTCCCTTCTACCTGGTTTCTGCCATGTGATTGTGTGTGTCTGTGTGTTTGTGTGTGTGTGTGGTGGTGGTGGTGGGGGGTATTTTGAATGCTCGGTGACAGAAATATGACAAAACTGATTCAGCAACTAAATAGAGAAAACAGTTTTTCAAAAACAAAACTTGTTCCTCATATGTACGTTAATATCACAAAATATATTAAGAAATTTGAAACGACCAGCTTTAATGACTCGGAAGATCTAGTCATGGGTCAGGATAGCAGTCAATTCTGCCCAAATGAATAACACACATTCAGTCGATGCTAAAATAAGTAAGCTGTAGAGTGGAAATTTACCTGAATGGTCATCAATCTGCAATGAGACTTGGCATGTCTTGTCCTGTGTGGCTTTTTTTATTCATAGTTTTCTATATAACAAAAAATTCAGATTTGCTTCCTACTCCAAAACTGTCTGGTGTACAGTAACTACCCATCCATATCCCTAGAAACTCTGTCCAATGGAAGCTCCTGGCCAGGCAGAACATAGACAGTACTGAGACTGCACCTGAGATCATCCATGGGAGTCCGTACATACAGACACAGCCATAAACCAATAACTCCTTCCTACCCCCAAACCTTGCAGCACCGACCGAAAGAGAACCCACACCTTGGTAAAGTAAGATATGATCCAGGGACACTAAGTATTACCAACTGTGGCGAGTTCTGGCTTTGTCATGCCAAGATCTGACTGCCAGTCAGAGTTTCGTGGATTTAGACATGATTTATTGCCTCCATAAAACCAATAGATGATTTTGTTCCATCTTCTGATAAGCATAAAACACTAATAAATTATAATACAAAATAAAACTATGTCTGGTAACTCTAGACATCAGGGCCATAAACAGTTGGTCACCTCAACATTTAATCAATGCAGCAGGTTCTGCACTACAGTACTGGGGGTGTGCTTGCTTGCTTGTTAGCTCATGTTTGAACAAGACTCTTCTAACTATGTTTCTATGTTCTGCTATGTTTCTATGCTTCTGTGTATAATTTTCTTCTACTCATTTGTACCAAGCTGTAAATGGTGTTTGTAAGTGTATTTACCTGTTCTATCGTAAGAAATACTAATGTGTTACCAGTATATTCTCTCTAACCTATAACTACAATGGGGGGCATAGTAGGGGACATTTATTTTTGTGAATTAAGAAGATTAATTTATGTATATGCAAAAGTGTATATACACGTTTTCACATTCACTCGATGTGTCTCTGGTTCATCTGGCTGATTTTGTTGTTCACAATACTGATGCTTTTGGCTTCCATAAAAAAATCATGTCCATTACAAACATTCTCTTAAGAGTTATGACTTTAATCTGCACAAGGTCATAATGGTACATTACTGTATGTTCTGTAATTATTGTGAAAAGGATTTTAAAAGATTTATTATTATGCATGCTGTGTAAATGGTTGGGTTCCACTCGTGTGCACTCTCGTGTCCACTACCGTTTGCACACACTTTTCTTGTGTCAATACCCTTCATATTTACTTTACAGTAACATCAAAGGACTATGTGACTATGGTAATGTCCATACATGTCAATACCAATACCTGTATTTATAGTGTTCTTTAGATGCTAGTGGGTAAACTCTATATGTTTCTATCTGTATGCATTTTGCTGCACTGTTGCTGTTGAGTCCACTACATTAATAACCACAGAAGCTAGTAATCATTAAGCAAAACTCTAATAATATGAATGCATACAAGGATAACACCTACTAAACATTTGCCAACTCTAGTGACTGGGGTGCATGCAAAGCAAATCTTTTTAAATCTTTGGATTATTTAACTTTGTCCATGGTTGCAAATATAGGAGAGTATACTTTTCCTGCCTGTATTATTAATTAATAAGCTCAGTAAAGGCAGTGCGTTTGTGTGTGCATTATTATGATAAGGAAGAGAGTACCCCAACATTAACTTCAGTAGGGTGTATGGTCACCCAAAAATGTCAACACACTGGCAGTGATGGTGCAAGGACAGAATCAGATTATCCAGCAGTTCTTGTGGGATGCTCTTCATATTCATTTTGAAATATCCCCTCATTTTTGTGACCAATGTAGTATTTAATGATCTGCATAAAACTAGGCGGCGCTCTTGGTTCGTTCGGTTCGTGTCATCCAGCAGGAAGCCCAAAGAAATCTACCCGCACCAAAAAGAAGTCTGAGCTAATTACAGAGCTGGCAATAAAACGATGAAAATGAGACAGTTACTGCCAGGGTTTATGCAATTATCAGCTACATCTCGGCTCTGAAACAAGGCATGGAGGGTGGGGGGACTTTTCACTTCACCCTCCCCGATTTCCCCCCGGTTAAACCATATTAGGAGACAGTGAACGACTGTAATACAGAGTAGTTAAAGTGATAGGAAAGCAGCGTCCATGATACACTGCTGTTCTCTGTTTCTACAAGACAATTGATACCAAAGTCCCGAAAGAACACCTCTAATGAGAAAACGGTTTGTACCAGGTGCTCTAAGTACATAGTGTGGATTTACGTTTAGGAATGCACCTCTGAAAACCCTGCACCAGCCTGGAGCCAAAATGGCGAGTACCGTAATAGATAGACATGACGCAATGTGGTTTGTCTGGACTTCATACAAGTTCCAAGTAATTACCAGGTTATGTCTTCTGAGAACGGTGCACTGAAACAGTGACACTCTACTGTATTCGGGACTAGTTATACAATATTGGTGTGTCAATATCTGTGTCAATTTCAGTCCATGGGTAAGATTCTCTGTCCACAGAATTTTTTTGAACTTTTCATGTGTATACAACAAGTCCAGGAAGTAACGACTGTATTAAAAGAACAAGGAAGAGCAACGAGGCTACTTCTATAATGCTCCATAAACTTAGGTTAAAAATAGATTTTATGTGCGATTACACATAATTACCCATTCGTTTTAACAACAATCAACGTCTGTTCGCTTTAGAAACCGAGGCCTTAAGAATTAGAATAAATCATAATAGGGCATAAAAATCTGTTTTTAATGCCAGATGTTGCAACCGTAATCAGGTCGTGTTCTCGCTTGCTCATCAGGTCACGTTTGCTCTGGAGGCTAAGTCGGTTGATGTGCTTAGAGACTTTTTGTGTCTATTTGTGTCAGTGTTTGTTCGGATAATTTTCCACTGCTTATATGTACCAAGCAGTAAATGTTGTTTGTAAGTGGATGTACCTGTCCTATTGTAAGTAGACCAGCTTCGGTGCCCCCAACCTGTATATTCTCTCTAATATTTAACCATATGAACTGGTTCACGTTCACTCACTGGTATGTGGTTTATCTGGTTGATCTTCTGTATTGATTGTAAAGCTGTCTATGGATGAATTTTGGTATTCCAAACTAAAGCACCAAGTCCATCATGCCTTGCTTTTTGGAGCAGCGTCCTAATGGTACATTTTTGCATTTTCAATAATGATTGTGAATCATTGCATATTAAAAAATGCATTAGTATTAGGAATGCAGTGTTTTGAGCGGTATCTCTGACACATTAACCTGTCATTTGTTCACAGTGTTCTTGTAAAAATATTATTTCTATGTATATTACAGTAGCCTAAAAGGATTCAAATTCAGTCAACAGCCTGTTTCAAAGAGCATAACGTGGACGTTAAACAGCGCACACATGTAAATTCAGAGTGCGTTCCTGTACTTATGAGTGATTCGCCTGTTCTCCAAGAGATTAAAAAAAAACAAAACAAATCCAGGTGCTGGACATGCCACCAAATCCACTGTATATGCTTTTTTCTTCCGTATCACATTGTTTGTATTTGGTATTTCATGTGTGATTCTTAAGTGCGTGACGGCAACCCCGTAATTATCCGTGCTGAAGAAGCTTAAGATAATTCTCTGCCCTCATCGTCACCCCGCGTTGCTCATTCCTGAGCCCCCGACAGGAGAATGTACGAGCCATGACACGAGAGGTTATTGCAAAAAACAAAAACATTGTCATTTTTAATGCTGCAGTAGAAAAAAAGGTTATATGAAGTCATATAATGGGTGATTCATTGTCAACAACAACGAAAAGAGAATCACGGCACAGAATGCATAACAGTGCCTGTGCTGTTTAACATGCCAATATTTTACACATTATACTTCCATTCACTGGCAGCTGTCAGTTATCTGAGCTGCCGAAAACGTAGCAGAACTGTCAGTCGGAGGCAACGGTAACCATGGTTACCTTTCAGATCCTCCAAAAACACGAAATGCCGCAGTGTGGAATCATGGGAGAATAATTAGACAGAACAACATAAAAAAAAAAGTTACCAATCGAAAAGGCATTCTACAATATGAAACGACAACCGAGAGTGCTTATAAATAATGGGTTACATTTTTGTGGGAATCCTCCTTGCATTATAAAGTAGCATCTTTTTGTACAACCGTTTGAAGTGTTCAAGAAACGCTGAAACTTGTACAAGAAGTTTAACCCTTTGAGCACGAGGTGGAACTAAAAGGTTAGGACGGGTCTTTGTTCTATCAATTTTTATAGCATCTGATTAAATAACATTTATAAAACTATTGTGCAAAACAATTTCATTAATGTCTTCATATATTGTGCACCAGTAGATACTCATTCTCCTCTTAAATTAAAAATATAAAATGATGCATAATTTAAACAGAACTTATTTTATATGTTTTTTATGTACATTTTTACACCAACCTGAATTCCAAAGGCCCCTGATCTCATAAAACTTAAAGAACGTCGTTTTACGCTTTTTGCAGAAGCCACTCAGGTTGAACGTGATGAATAGGATTTTTTTTTTTCCAAAAACAAACTAAAGTGGCCTCTTCTCCATGTTTGACCTCGGGTATCTCTCTTATTTTATTTTCTCGTTGCTGGATCGGTCATGTACAAGTGCTTGCACGTACTCAGAGGGTTAAATTTTGTCTGCTGACTTCAGCACACATATGTCACATTAAGAAAAAGAAAAGTTAAAGATTCTGTTATTAAAAAGGTTGAACCAAACTGATTCGTCGATGCATGCAGCTTTCTGCATCTGAGAGATGCCAAAACAGGAAGGAAGAAAAAGAAAAGAAAATAAAAATCCAATTTACACAACTTCCAAATACATACAACTTCATGTTTAAGTTTTTCTTTGTACGCCTTCATATTTTACCAATGACAACAGCACCTCTTCACTCAAGACTGCACAGTTAGAACATCTTTTGCTTTTCCTCTATTTTCAGTTATTTTTACCTAACGTGAGAAAAGGGAAGGTCTCTGAACCAGAGTGGGTTCCCGCACAAGGAAAACCCACACAGCATGTGCCGAAACTCAACAGTAGTTTTATGGCATCTATGTGCAGTAAGTTCTCAGTCATCAGTCCGTGTCGGTTTGAAGAAACGTTCGAGAGAAGGCTTCGGAGAAAAGCACAAGCAAGTCCTTGTGAAACAGCGCTAAGGTTTCTCAAGTTCACACACATACATGAGATGGTCCTCGGGGGATTTGCCGTGAGTCTTGCTCAGATGCAGTTTGACAGCGTGCTTGCTCGCAAAAGTCCGGTTGCACAGTTTACACTGATACGTGGCGCCGTTGCTCTCCTCGTCTGGAGAAGGCGAGTGGGAGTTGGTACGTGGACTCGGGTTGGAACTGCCGTTAGGGTTAGGGATAGAGTGAGAAAGGGCGTGAGCTTGGGCTGAAAGCAGTTTCTCAGAGAGTCCCTTTGAGTGGTGTGATATCTGGCTTACTAGTTGCTCCCCAGACAATTTGGCCAGGTCTCTAAGCCGGAAGCCTAGATGTGATTCGAGATGGCTGACGTAGGTGGAAGGGGAGCGTATCTGTGAAGCACAGTCACTGCAGAAGAACACGGGGTGACCGGAATCAAGGTTCTTCAGAAACTTCGTTCCACCCGTCCTCCTCAATTGGTACTTGACGTTAGCCAGCCAGTGGCTGATGGTGGTCATTGAGAGACCGGTGAAACGAGAGATATGCATGCGTTCTTGTGGGCTCAGGTCGGACATGATGTACTTGCCGTCGCTCGTTTGCCTTAAGCTGGAGGCAAACTGAGCCTGCAGGATGAGCAGATGCTGAGGGTTCCAGTTGGACTGCCGACCCTTGCGCTTCTGAGCTGGCGACATGTCCTCGGATTCCTCGTGAGTAGCACCGTCGATGTCTGAACGCTCAGACAGGCTTGTTGGCGTGGAAGATTTGGAGACATGGCTTTCTGTTAAGTTACGAAGCATATCCGAGATGTCCGAGAGCGCGTTTTCACGTAGAGGCGAGTTAGACATGAATGAAACCACAGCGGATGTGGCCTTGGCCATAGTAATGTTTGAAGAGGGTGACACAGAAGAGGGAAGCGAGGTTGAGGAAGACAACATGGCTGATCCAAGGGAGCTACTCTTTTCGCTTTTGCCCTTGGTCAGGTCGATGGGCTGGTCGTTGTTGATGTGGTAGAAGTAGCGATCAAGATGCTCGTTCATCTTTTTGGTCTGCGCTGGAGTGGAAGCGGCTACTGCTGCCTTCTCTGCCAGACTGTTGCTCATCTTGAAGAGCATGCTCATAGGGTCCAGTGATGGAAGGGCAGGTTTAGCAGCTTTACCTAGATGGACGTTCATGACAGACTGAAGCGCACTTAAGGGGTTGACGAATGGTTGTTCTGGAGGGTGGTCTGTTATAATTGCAGTGCTGCTGCACAGAGAGGTTTTGACAGCATGGTCACTGCCATTTTCCATTGCCTCTTTTACGAGGGCCTCACCATTGGAGTCCTTGTGAGCATTCGCAGTCCCGTTGCTCTCCGGCGTCTTGCCCCCTTTTCTTTCTTTGGGCGAATCCCCTCGAGCAGAGTCTCCAGTCTCGCTACTGCATGGAGAAGGTGTGGTTCGTCTCAGAGGGGAAGCCCTGGAGGCTGGATCCCTCATTTTCTCCTCCACTTTAGCCACTTTTTCTGTCACTTTCTTGACAAGTTCCTCCATGGCATGAAAGTTATTTTTGGGCAGTGGTGATGTCTGACAGCTTGGTGGAGAGAGAAGAGGTTGGTTTTTGGTCGGTGACAGGATCTCATCTCCTGAAAACATATATTTTAAGGGAGAACTCTTTCCTGAGTTGCGCAAGGAAAGTTTCATGATATTTGGAAGCTGGTAGGCAGCGTGGATGCTGGGATAGCCTCCCCAGGTAGGTGTGCCATTCTGTGCTTTGTTAATTGCAGAAGTTACTGTGTTCTCCAGTGACTTGAGGATGTCCATCCCACCCTTAGGACTTTCCTCCAGATCTTCTTCGGTCAAATATGGATACTTGGAGGAAATGTCAAACTTCTCCTTAGCTTCATCTTCATTTGTCTTTTTTTCTTTGCTGCTGATGACGGGCTCCTTAGTGCACTCTTCTTCTTTCTCTTCCTTTTTAATTTCCTTAGCCATGACAGCAGGTGATATGCTAGGAGGAGGGGGTGCAGGTAGGGGTGGTGAAAAAGCTGTGGCAGCCAGAGGAACTGACTGGACTTTATCTTCAGATGGAGCTACGGTGTTAGGGTGCGGGGTAGCAGGCAACTCTACGATAGGCTTGCCTTTCTTGATGGCAGAGTTGGTGACCTTGATGAAGTGCCCTGTCACCATCATATGAGCTGTCAACTCCTGAAGGGTATCATGGGAGCTTCCACACTCCATACATTTCAAAATCTGGGATTTTCTGGATTCGAATTGCCATGCGTAGCTAGCACCGTTCTGATGGCCGTAACGGTTGTTGGCAGTGATGTAGGGATTTGCAGTCTTCTGCAAGAGATCGTTGGCATCTGAGAGAGGTTTGGGAGTGCCACCATTGGAATCTGGTGAGCTAGGGAGGTCCAGCTCGATTGGGGCTCTTTTTCTAGCTGATGAGATGATTTTGGCCGCCACTGGTGTCACGGGTTCCTTCAGAGGCACTTTCTGATAGTGTTTCGTCTTTATCATGTGGACACTAAGATCCTGTAGTGACTCGAAAGAGTGGCCGCAGTACATGCACTTAAGGACTTTCTGGGCATCCTCCTTGCCTTCCATCTCCAGCAGAGAACGTTTGCGTGGTTTGGACCAGCGCTTAGTGCCCTCGCTGTCCGTCTCATGGTTGTCGTCTCGGTAATGGCCTGTTTCATTCATGTGCACTGTAAGCTCGACTAACGTGTCATAGGCAGCACTGCAGTCCTTGCAGCGGAACTTGCTGGCACCAGTAAAGATTGAACCATAAAGTTTGGTGCTCTGGCGGTACAGCTGCACAGTGCTAAAGAGGTTCGGCTCTGCCGCAGGGTGCAGGATTCTGTTCTGGTTCTGTGAGACTTGCTGCAACGTCTTGGCAACAGCTGACTGATGCCAGTCGTAACCCCCACTACCACAGCTACTGCTGCTGCTGCTACTGCTGCTACTGCTGCTGTGGCTGCGTGGAGGTTTCTCAGTAGGGGGCTGTGCTGCGTTCAGGGACGACCAATAAGAGTTGGTCAAAAAGCTGGTGTAGATCGCCTTCATTTGCTCCAAGCTGTCCGGTCCTGCAGCAGGAGCATCTTCAGTGCTAGACGGAGGTACGGTTGTCATCTTCAAGGACGCTGTTGATGGCGTAAGCGGCTCCTTGGCAGAGTCTTCCTCGTTTTTAACCGAAGCGCTCTCGAAGTCTGACATGCGGTCACTGGTCTCGCTGAGGTGCGACTCGCTGTCCATCTCATGGCTAGACAGGTCTGCAGTTGGAGAGTCATGGAAACCTGGTCGATCTTGGCCCATGTATTTAGCAGTGGGCTCCTCGTCAAGTGCTGAATCATCTCCTTCTACGTCTTCATCCATTAAGGCAGCCTCTTTGAGCTCCTCAGGAACATAAGCTGCAGGGAAACAAAAAAAGGACAAAGAAGTCGGTTATTTCTATATCCAGTTATAAAACCTTCACATTCATGAGCTTAACAGCTGTTTTTTACACTGCTAAAAATGAAACAGGAGATTGTTCAAATTCTTTCCTAAGTATTATCCCCAAAGCAAATGAAGGTAGATTCGTCCCAGAGATGTGAGAGTGCTACAGAGTGAGACAGAGATATGGTGGGTGAGAGAAAGGAAGGAAAAAAAATGTCTCTTCAAACCCGAGTTGCCACCTTATTCTTCTCAAGGGGCAGGAGCTTGAAATTAAAACTAAATTTGAAATTAATGAAGCACATTCTAGAGGTGGCATTTGTTTCTGAAGTAATAAATTACTTGTATCAACTTTAGAGACAGCGGTTCCTGTCTGTCAATTAATATGTCTTATGCTTCTTCTGCAGTCTCTAATGCATTCCCTAACAGACACACTCGCCATTTAAATTAAGCCGACGTTTGCACTCATTACCCGGCAAAGGCTTGCCAGCTCGTAAATAAAAATGAATGTATGGATGTTTCGGGTGTAAACTCTAGCCCCACACGACACATTTGCGTCAATTATCAAAGATTAGAAAGCTGAAAGTTATTATTTACTGTTTAGCCCAGAGTTTGTGCCGTCGGCTCACATTTGAATACAATGGGCAGGCGAAATAAAAGGCCACTATATATGTAACAGATGAAAGAGGCATCTAATTGTTTTCATTTATTGTTGTTTCTGCAAGAAGGAGGAAGATCACGGGTGAATAATGGAAGCGAGGAGAGGCAAGTAGGTGGAGGGAGGGTAGAAAAGATTGTGCTAATTCCACACATTCCAGTGAATGGCTGTTCATCGTGCACTGAACAGGTATGTAAACAGATAGCAGACAGGACAGTAAGCAGGACTTCACTCTCAGCATCTTTTATCATTTATAACGACCGCAACGGCCAAACTGCACAAGCTAAAACTTTAACACACAGCACATCGATCCGACTCACGATGCAATATCTGTCGGCGTGTTTACAGGCGACGCAGCAATGCACGTCACAAACGACGACTGAGCTGGATTGCTGTTTTATTTTAATTTTTTTAATAAAACGCTATTATACGTATAACAATACAAGTTTTGTTCCATTTTTTGTATTTAAAGCAAGAAAGGGTTTGTATTATTTTATTACATACGTTGGCACCATTTGTTCCTGGTCAGGCCTGGAGGGTATCTGGCACATTTTCCAAGAGAACACATGGTTTTCTGAATATAATCATGTTTCTTTTCAACAAGAAGATGAAGAAATCCTGCTAGATTAATGGTAATCTTATGGGTATTTATATCATTTACGTTTAAAAAAATCATTAATTTACACAAACTGCCAAATTATAT
>JAYJMA010000028.1:1713028-1724401 GCA_036873895.1 Parotocinclus cabessadecuia | reverse complement strand
ATCACGCCCGCACTCACACACACACACACACACACACACACACACACACACACACACACACACACACCTTAAAGACAATGAAAATCCCCAAAGCTCAACAACTTCAGTGTGACCTTCAAAATGAATACAACAAGCTACAAGACTGGATAAGAGAGATAACATATACAGCTGTGAGAAGAAAAATTTGTGAACCCTATGGGATTACCTAATTCCTCATTCCTATGGTAGTGAGTCATATAATCTGCATCCAGGTCAGGGATAAACTGAAACTAATAGCACACAAACAATGGTTCAGCTGTAATGATCACATGGTTATACTGGTTTGTGAACAATTGAATCTAATAATGCTGGTCCTGTACTGGTTATGGGATTTGCTCAAGAGCCAAACGGTGGCATCTAAGCACAGATGGTGCATGATGAGAAGGTACTAATTGATAGTACCTGTTCATTAACAGCCCAGAGCTTCAGTAATAGCATACAGTATTGTGAAATGCATACCATCACGACTTAGTAACACACTATTTTTGTCCCGTAGGCACTCGGGTGGTGTAGAGGTAATTCTCGGTACTTAACTCTAGTGACAGATTTTGAGACCTGGGCATCATATAGACACATGATTGTGCCACACCCTGCGATGGACTGGTGCTTCATCCTGAAAGCACTTCCACCTGCACCGACTGAGAACAGGTGACCCGTACCAAGTCAGGATCCGGACTACTCCCCAAATGACCTAAAATCCCACCTTTTGATTATTTGCAGGTTCGGATCATAATATGATTTGACCTTATCACCACGTGTGTAACTATTGATGTTTAAGAATGTGTATGAATGCAGAAAGAGAGTGAGTCAGACAACATGGCAGGAGGTCACAGCATAGAACATGAGTAGAGAAGAAAAAGAAAAAGGAACGTAGGGAGAGTTGCTTGGAAAGACCCCAAACACACACACACACACACACACACACACACACACACTGATAGTGTTTTGGCCTGGCCATGATCCAGGCCCTTCATCCCCCAATGTGCCCAGAGTCTATGCTTTCTAGCTGGGAACAATATTGCGTTTTCATCCCTGTATCACTGTGCTTTCGTTGCAGTTCCAAACACACCACACAGGTGCTGTTTTAATTACAGAACAGGATGCCTTGGCACCGGAGAAAGGAAGAGGAGGAGGAGGAGGGAGCTCGAAACTGAGAATAACCTTCCCGATGAATTGGCATCAGATGGGTTGGTAGAGGTTGATCTAATTTACACTTGGACATCCGGAGAGACGACCAGCCGAGAACGCAGCTTTGAACGCCGGAGGTGAGTGCCACCTTTCAGAACCCTGCCTGGCTGTAAAGGTGCCTGCGAGGACCAGTTTCAATTTTTAGCAAGAACAGGAAACCTGTGCAGATCACAAGCGAGGCCCGAATTTCACACTTCATCACGTGAGCTGAAGCCATCGTTCGAACTTTTACAGTTTTAGAACGTTTGGGTCCGGTATAATCCAGTAACGAGGCAACATTCATGACGTTTATTAGGATGAGCGGTAAGAATGTCCGGACATTTTTGATCAGGAAAAACTTTTTTTAAGTAGTTTACAGGATTAAAATAATAAATAGCATTTATTAACTGCCTTTAGTTGTACTGTTAATATCAATACTTAAGTACAGTTAATATCAGAACATGCGTAACTACAGTAAATACTTTATGATTTTTACTAAACTACTAGGCCACCAAGTACTTAACTTCGACCAAAAGTCATTTTCTGGTAATATATTTATACTTAGATGCAGCTCTCAGGGACTTGATCCAACACACTATTATTTAGTCAGAAATACAGAGTTCACACTTCAACAAACACATCACAAGTAATTTAAGTACTCACTACATAAGCACTTGATGGAAACTTATTTATTTTGCATGATTGTAGGATAAGAAACAATCATCAAGTCATAAAGTCCACATAAAATCACCTTCCATGCTTTCTTTCTTCAATTACTAATCAGGTTGCCTAGTTTTGGCTACATCCCAGAGCCTACCCTGGCACACACTGGGCACCACCCAACAGTCACCAGGTCCTGAGAACCTGCCGTCTCTGGCAGTTGGCTTTTATCCCTGAGCTGCAGGAACTTCTTTGTGTTATAACATAATGTAAATCCATGTAAACCTACTTTGTACCTAATTATTTATGCATTACTCATACCTTTTGGGCCAGATCATGCCAACTTTTTTGCTTGATGCTGTTTAGTAAAAGAAACTGATCTCACATGTGTCAAATCATCGATCGCTGGTTTGAATCCTGCTTCCATTACAAACAGCACCATGTCTGCTCGGATCGAGACCGAACCTCTGTGACCCCGTGGCTGAGTGTTTTCATGATTTAGCAGTACTCCAGTCCATCTGGGCGTGTGAATGAGAGGCTCAGTAATTAAATCTGCTATATATAGCCCCCAAAGCCCACATTTATAATGGGAAGTATCTCTCTTCTAATGTGGCACTATCTGCAATGTGATATCATTAGAGGGAAAATGGTTTGTAGCCTTAAGCAGACAGACTGCCTGTGTGCGGCTGGAGTACCAGTGATAGCGCCTATCTCTTTCTCGTCTTCCTCCAGTCCTGCTTTTCCTCTTCTCATCTTCACATTGCTCTTCCACACTCTGCTCTTCAGCTAGTCTGCCCCGCGTTAATGAGGTTAATTGAAACTGAGATCAATAATGCTTAATTATTGCGATTTGATGCACACAGACAAACTGGTGGGGAAGCCAGAGTGTGTGTTTCAGTGTGTATACATGTGTATGAAAGTGTGTGTTTCCAGCTCTAGGGTGGGTGAGAGGATACAGGCTGGATGAAGCAACGAATGGGACAGGATCACCTTCGATCCCAGGGCGACGCCCATCGACCAGACTCTCTGACAAATGCAGGCAGAGAGAGTGAGAGAGACATGCTTATGATGAAGTCATAAGCAACATTTGCTAAATGCATGTGTTTAATATTTATTTTACTTACTAGTTTCTTTTTATTTTGATTGAACCTGTTACTGATTGATTGATCAATTTACAACCAATCCGATTAAGCTAAATGATCTCATTGCCTGTTTAATCGTTTAATGCAAGTAGAAATATATTCATATTAACCATTATTGCTAGAATGTTGTACAAATATGCTGAAAAATATATTGAAATAATAAGTCATATTTAAATACTAATAAATATACAAGTAAATAGAATGAAAATAATACAACTGGATTTTTATCAGTTATAATGTGAATGAACCATTCATGTTCATAGGTGAGCAAGTCATTTAAGTACTACTAACACCTCTGGCTAAACCATTAGCATTGCTAATGTAGCTACAAGCATAGGAACAGAAGCATCGTCTAAGGTTAGCTAAGCTCAGCAAATCCACAAGTCAGAAATCTTAATCACAATCAAAATATTAGTCACTGTGCAATCTGTTAGCAAGCTGTTCGCTTATGTAATTTGCTTCGGGATTAATAAACGGCCGTTTTATTCGCTTAACTGCGGCATATTACCTATGGAATCACTCAGACCTTGTTGACGCGCAGCATGGAGCTTAGCGAGTGCTAATTACGAGGGCTACAGGACCAGCAGCTCTATAACAAGCTTTTACTAATTGTCCCAAAACGCTTAGCAGGAGGCTCTTTCTTCTCTCAGTCTATTCAGAGCTGGTGAGTGTGTATTCGAGGAGTAAGCGTGTATCGCATGATGACAGACGACAGCGAGGGAGACGGAGGCTTCTGGATTAGAGAAGCGAGAGAGCCAAGGAGGTTCAGCAGCAGCCGCCGAACACAGGGCTGGTAAACACAGACGCTAGCACTACTAATCGCCAGCTCATGCCACTCAACGAGAGAGCCTCTGACAGTCTATTCGTATCCGTGTGTGTATGTGTGTGTGTGTGTGTGTGTGTATATGTTTACACACCCCCGCTCTCTCTCTGCCAGTGCATGACAACCGGTAACCACTCTGGAGAGCCAAGCTTCCCTTGCCATGCTCCTTAACACTCTCGCTAAAGTGCAGCATCTCAGAAGACGACAGTTTCCACAACACGCACGCCGCAGACTTTTCGTTCCTGCGAGACATCCCTCAACTTTACTGGATGTGCAGATTTGCATTTGTGAAAAAAACATACCTTATTCCTTAAAGGAATCGCTCGGGGGGAATCTAATTTACTCAATTTTCTACTTACAGCAAGATGTCTTTAGTGTCTGACGTTTGTTGCTCTATTTGTTAGCTCTCATTCAGCATCATCTGCACACATCCAGTCATTTGGCAGGTGCTTTTATCCAATAAATGATGGATAAGGGCTTTGCGTATAACCTCAAAAGCTTGGTAGATTCAGGATTTGAATGCAGAAACTTTTGATAACTAATCAGAAGAACCATAAATACTGAGACTTCTTCACAAAGTTGTATCAAACAACCACAACTATGTATGCCACCCATTGACAGGATTTAGCGGAAGGCCCATCCAGTGGTTTAGAGGAGAAAGCCTCTACTGACCTACCTTCTGATCTGTAGTGCAGATCTTTCCATCCATGTACCAAAGTGAGCGATGACAATGAAAGCTTGTTTGTGCAGGGATTTACACCCACAAACTTCTAATATGTAGCATTGACATCCGAGCTATTATGGTACCCCTCTGTTCTGGAAAGCTCATCCACAAGTGCTGTTGAGTCTCCAAGTTTGAATCCAACTAATCACCAGTTACATCTGATGCCACTTATTTAATCAAGTCTCCTACAAACTGTTGGTTGGGTTGGAATCCTGTAGCCACCCAGAATGTGGTTCCCTAACCTTGCTTTAAATAAAGACTCAAACGCAGCGACTAATCATCCACAATGCCGTGGAGATCCTGAGATAGAACATGTCACACTAAAATCCACTCAATTTCTGCTCTGCAAGAGCTGCACTTAACAGTAACATGAAACATTGTCGAACTGAAATAAACCTGTGCTTGGGTTCAACACCAGAGGCTACACAGCACAAGAACTAACAGTCATATCCTGAGTGACTTACAACTGATAAATTACAACTCAAACACTTGTGGTTTAAGGGTCTTTCTTGCTTGCAATGGTTCAACACCTGAAGACCGCCCAGGATTTCGAATAGAACCAAAACAAAACAGTTTGGTGAAGGAGATTTTGTGCTGCTTTTGTTGTTCCTGTGATTCAATTAAAATGTAGAGTTGCAGAAACTATGTTTTTATATGTTTAAGATATATTAGATCAACGTCTGTTCGCTTTAATGGCTGAGGTCTTAAGAATTATAGTGAAAAGCCATCTGTTTTATGTACACTGCTCACAAAAATGAGGGGATATTTCAAAATGAATATGAAGACGATCCCAAGAACTGCTGGATAATCTAATCTTGCACTTTTTGGGTGACCATACACCCTACTGAACACAATGTGGGGGTACTCTCATCCAGTTTAACCTGCTTCTGTTCACCCCCATGAATATATCACTTACTATTCAATCACCATAGTCGGGTTTGCATCTCATTTACGTAATCAAACAACTTTTTGACTTTTTATTTGCTTTGCTGTGATTTTTTTTAATGAAATAAAATCGATAGCATCATTTTAAAATTACTATATATTCATTTTGAGATATCCCCTAATATTTGGGATTTGTTATGTAATTCGTGTCTGAAAGTCTAGAAAACTAGTATGTAAGGACCCTTGCAATGGCATACAATGATATTGTATTAAACAGTGCGCGGTGCTCTACTAAATGTTTTCATATTGCGTTTTCATTAATATCGCTATTTTAAATCAAGCAATATGTACAAAGCATCTGTCCATCCTTCCCTCCATGATATGGGAATGAGATCTTTACTACTTCAGATTATATTATATTGAGTAGACAATGTTAAAAATGTTTTAGCTTGGTTCATGAATTGGTTCCAGTTTGAAACCAAACAAGCAAATGACAAAAGAAAATAAAAGAGCGAACCATCCTCGAAGCAAAGTGATTTCACTAACAAAGACCTCTCCAACTGTTCAAATAAGCAGGAAGCACCATTTGATCGTGGACTTCAATCATGCGTCGCCCAAGCAGTGTTAAAAAATGCTTTTGTTAACAGAATCATTTCAGAGTCCGATCACGTTGATAATCATTTCCAATCAAAATGTTACATGTTCTTCTTGGAACATTTCCTCTGAATATTTGAACCCAGAGGGTAAAATAGCATAGCATCAATATTCTCGGGGGGAAGTGTGCACACAAAAACACACAGACACACACACACACACATCAGCTCTTTACATCTGGAGTATCATTTCGCTCGTCTAACATCAATACTGCTCCGGCATCGGCATCTTGACACAACCACACAAACCCCCCCACGCACACACACACGCACACACACACACACACACACACACACACACACACATATACACGTACACGCATAAAATTTGATAGAATCTGAACTGTGTAAGCTGTCTTTACATCATGCAGCCTACAAAAGGCTATTTAGAGAGTGTTATAGAACTAATAAAACCTCAGAGAAGATCGAGAAGCTTTTTAAAAACCTGCATGTGCAAATCATCACACAGCCAGGATAACACAAAAACATCACACACTCAGGATAACCTAAAACATCAAACAGGCAGGATAACACAAAAACATCACACACTCAGGATAACACAAAAACATCACACACTCAGGATAACCTAAAACATCACACACTCAGGATAACCTAAAACATCAAACAGGCAGGATAACACAAAAACATCACACACCCAGGATAACACAAATCATCACACTCAGGATAACACAAAAACATCACACACTCAGGATAACACAAAAACATCAAACAGGCAGGATAACACAAAAACACCACACACTCAGGATAACACAAAAATATCAAACAGGCAGGATAACACAAAAACATCACACTCAGGATAACACAAAACATCACACAGTCAGGACAACACAAAACATCACACTCAGGATAACACAAATCATCCTACTCAGGATAACACAAATAATCACACACTCAGGACAACACAAAACATCACACAGTCAGGACAACACAAATAATCACACTCAGGATAACACAAATAATCACACTCAGGACAACACAAAACATCACACACTCATGATAGCACAAAACATCATACAGTCAGGATAACACAAATCATCACACGCTCACATCACAAAACATCACAGTCAGGACAACACAAAACATCACATGCTCACAAAACATCACACACCTGGGACAACACAAAACATCGCACACTCCGGATAACACAAAGCCTTACATACTCAGGACAACGCAAAGCATCACACTCAAGATAACAAAGAAACACACTCAGGATAACATCAAATCATCACACTTAGGATAACACAAATTATACAGCACATAAAGTGATAATCTTAGATGACACATATCTCACTCCTCTAGCTGTTTTGTACAGAAATGTATTCCTCCAAATCACTCGTAACTCCATCCAACAAGTCCAATGTGTGTGTGTGTTTGTGTGTGTGTGTGTGTGTGTGTGTGTGTGTGCGTGCAAAACCAATATCAGCGAGCGCAATGTAGGCTTTCACAAAAATAAACAGGCGTTTGTAAATTCTCTGAACAGCCATTCGAACGTCTCGCTCATTTCTGCTTTTGTTTTCCCACACTGCAGCACCGGACGCTTTTGTCTCAGGTCGCTCAACCTCCGTTAATTAATTAACGCTCCACAAGAGGGACAATTATTAAAGATCTTCCTAAACAAGAGCGTGATTGAGCCGTAGAGGGACATAATGGAACGTACACACATTCGGCTGAGGTACTAAAAATTAAACTCATCGCTTACAAAGAGAGGATAAATTAGAGACAAATTAACAATGTCCTCTGTAATTAACACAGCTCACATCGTTACTGTGGCTATAGAAATGTCCTGCCGTGGTCACGGATATGTTAGTATGCTGCAGTATTATGGGTTATTATTATATTGTTGTGCCTGCTAAGCTATGTAAGCGCATTGGTGCCTTTTTTGTCCCACGGACAGACAAACTCCTGCATGCAGAGCCGCATCAACTGCCTTTGTTATTCACGTGTATGCTTTGAGTAGTCATAAAGCGCAGGGCAACCAGAGGTCACACACACACACACACACACACACACACACAGTGGGATATCCCCAGATATGGACAGAATGGGGGTTCTAGCTATGATCCTCCTCTCCATCCTGCTACGTCCTCTATCCTGCTCCTCCCTCAGTGTTTATCTGACACAGTTTCCTCCTCCCCAGTTCATACCACTGCTTTCTCGCTCGCTCCTCTCGCTCCCTCTCTCTTTACACACACAGAATCACAGGGCTGTGTCAGTCTCCCATTAGAGCGGGTTGCAGGGTAATGGGAGAGAACAGATCTGGCTTGCTGAGATCCCCAGGGCCTCGCTTAGCTCTGCTTCCACACACACAGACACAGACACAGACACACACACGCATACAGAGACACACACATACCCATGACTGGCCAGACGTGAACATACAAAACACAGCGGTTTGCAGAAAAAGGAGCAAAACGGAGTCGCAGAATAAAGAGCATAAAAGCGTAATAAAACACAAACACAAACACACATATCATCTCAAACCCCCCACCCACACACACACACACACACACACACACACATATATATATATGAGCTCCAGGCTTGGCAGAGGTAGACACTAGGCAAAATAATAAGCATTTCCCAGCCCATAATGCCAGGAGTTAGCCAGTGGCAGTTGGCTGATTTAGGTACTAGGTAGAGACGTCAATCTGAGGGTCTTAGCGAAAAGTGCGAGCGGGAAAAGAGAGCAAGGGAAGCTCCTAATAGAGGCCTTGCAGTCATCTAGTCGCTGCCCGGCTGCCTTTTCCCATTCAGCATGTCACTAGATATCCATTACCTGCCAGTCTGCTCTGATCTCTTTGGACAGCCCTGATCAAAAGATGTCATTTGACCCACCGGCATGGCCTGCGCCGTGGGGCATCGGGGTCGCCGCAGGGTAGAACTGCGGAGCAAATAAAACGACACGATCGCTTCCCCGTGCCGTCATGTTCCCCCGACGATTATGATAATGCCTGGCGCTAATGCGTCCTCTCCGTGATTGGGTCGGGTCTCTTTTCCCGTCCAGAGGCGAGGCCTGCTTGTTGAGGGTGTCAGCCTTAATCTTGAGATTCGCTCCGTTGCGATCCTCGCTCGTGACGCCTCTGCTGAGCTGCAGGCTGGACATCAAACCAGACACGTAATCTAAACACCATTATGCTTGTGCACTTTGCACACAGGAATTGAGCAAACAGCACCTAGCCCAAACCAAGCTGCGGTCCAGCACGGACCCGGGGCCATAAACAGCCTCAAAGCTCTTGGTTGCAGAGGGGAGAAAAACGGCGTGCAATAAAGCGCCGAAGCAGCGGCGCTCCGAACCAATTTAGACTGCAAAACACAAACCATTAAGTTTGTACATTATCTTTTAATTTAATCTGGAATGATTTATAATCCATCACGCAAGGCTTCAACCATATCCAATTATTCTCCGCGCCTTGATTGACAACAAAGGTGATTTATTAAGCTAATAAAAGCTGATGTGTAGCCCAACAACCTCGCTCCTCCTCCCTTATTCAGCAACCCACCCACCCCCCATCCTTAAACAAATCGGACGCACACAGGAACATGTATTTGCCCTTGGATAAAGATCTGGGATCGGTTATGACCAAGAACCAAGGTGCCATGGTAACGTTATATATGAGTATTATAGCAGTTAGTTCTGACCTTAGAATCTGATTAGATGCCAAGTAATGACAAGCATTATGCACACAAACATATACCATATAAAAATAACGCAAAACCCCTACTAAATAACTAAATTCTACCAATGAACTCAATGTTAATTTTAGTTTCAGTCCTTTTTTCCTTTAATCTTTGTTTATCGGGATTTGAATTTAAAACTATTGTTACAATTGTGTAGTTATTATTATATTAGAGTGAGGTTGGGAATTGCTACGATGCATAGCGACAACTTCTGTGCTGTAGATCCTGGAGTCGGAGTCTGTTATCACAAATAACATCATGGCTGTGAAGGCAAGTGCCAGAGATAATCATAGTTATTCATAAAAACACACTCACGCTCCTGTTCCATTGCCTAATTATGATTTACAAAGTTTAATGTTTAAATATGGAAAGAAACTGAATCTAGTTGGGTTAGTCCAATGGCTTACAATTTAGGAAATTTTATTTGAACCTATAGTTAAATTGATATTGTATTAAACGCTTTTCTTAGCTGTTTAGTAAATCAGAGCCACGTCCTTACAAATGTAAGACAGATCAGTCTCAGTTACGTCCCTGATATTCTCAATTTCTTATCATTCAGCCAAACCGTTCTGAAAGTGAGATGACTTTACTTTTCACACCCGATACTTTAGGTTTCAGAAACCTGCTTAGCACATTTCATTTACAATGATATACAGGCTTGTTAGTGTTTCCATCTCCAGCTGCAGCTTATCTAACCACGTCCACGTAACAGAGAACGCTCTGAGTTGAACAACAAGCTCTAGAATCCATAGTTTCTAAATCGCCACTCTCCGATGTTTTCCTTCCTCGTGATGCTCAGTAAGCAGCACTGGTTTAGGTTCATGTACAGCAAATCATGCACGATCAATAAAATTCTGGTAGTAGAAACAGTATAACCAACTTTCTAACATATTACACCACACGGGCCATCCCTGGAAATCAACAGATATTTTATTGTATTCATTTAAGAAACATTCAAAAATGTATCTGTAAGAGAGCTAATTAATGGAATAATTAAAATGAATAATGTGATAACAGTAATAACGTTGTGATATCTATAAATTCACACACCCAAATGTACTTGGGTGACAGCGGTCTAATACGATCGCTCACAACCGTATGGACCTGGGTTTGAGTCCCATCAGTACAATCCTAACACAACCTTAGAAAAGAACAAACTTATAATTATGGAATATAAATATATAAGAATATAATCTGCAACCATCAGGGGATCTGGACAGGTGGGCAAACTTCTACACACACCAAACTCCCCCTATGATACTTCTATTCTATGCCAGAATTTGTATAAAACCATATTATTTTTAGCAGCAACTTAATGAGACTTTAAGCCAAATCAGAAGTGCAGGATTCTCAGCTAAAAATAAGGAATACGTGCATGTATCCTATATTAGTGTGTATGTGTGTGTGTGTGTGTGTGTGTGTGTGTGTGTGTGTGTGTGTGTGTGTGTGTGTGTGTGTTGAACGGCTCATAAACTGTGAGAGGACACATTAATGTCCACAGAGTTCTGCCTGCTCTGGTATACACACAAGCCCCCCTGGTTAATGATGCAACATGAAAGTCAGCAATCAGAAGCCCCCCCA
>JAYJMA010000028.1:1701852-1712928 GCA_036873895.1 Parotocinclus cabessadecuia | reverse complement strand
TCCTGGACCTGCGATCTGGATGATGATTGCGGAGATCGCTCTGATGAACCTGCTTCATGTGGTACAGAAGCTCTGCCCCTTAACTAATTACCTAATCAATCAATCAATTAATTACCTCATTAGAAATCAATGTCTGCAGAGTCATTAAATAAATAAAAAAAGAAATAGTTTTATTAATCATGCACTGCTCACAATAATTAGGGGATATTTAATTATGGGATGTTTATTTTGAAATAGATTTATACTGGTTTCTGTGGAAACACATAAATATAAATAGTCCTAAATTATTTGTCGTATTTGTTATTAATTGCATGTTGCATTTTTAATTATTTAAATTAAATCAGCCTTTTATGTCCATGATATGTTATGTGAAAATTATTATTGAAAAATTATTATTATTATTATTACTATTTACATTTATTATACATTTTTAATTGTTATAACATTTCCATTATAATTATAATTATTATTATTATTATTATCGTTGTTAATGTTATTGTTGTTATTATTGCTGTAAGAATTATTAGTAGTACTATTAATGTTATATTTCCATTATAATTAACATTTGTTATTATTATTAATAATAACCATTATAATAATGAATAACAACAACAATAATAAATGTTAATAATAATGGTATTTTAATAAGATTAATTATAGTAATAATTAACAGTATTACATTTCCATTAATATTAACATGTATTATATGTATATATATTGTATGTACATAATTAACATTTAATAGCATTTATTATTATTAATGATAACATGATGATTATTAATATTATTATTGCTTAACATATTAACAATTTTAATGGGTTATCTTATTGCTGTTATTATTTAAAAAATATATTAATTTTTTTTTAAACTGTGTAATTAATATAGTTTTTATTTTGATTTTCATTTGTTCTTACTCGTTGTAGCCTACCCGACGTGTTTCCCTCTCACTCAGTTCACATGCAATAACGGACGCTGCATTAATGCTAACTGGCGCTGTGACAACGGTAAGTGCATTAACAATCCTGTGCGTGTGTGTGATGTGCGTGTGTGTGTGTGTGTGTGATGTGCGTGTGTGTGTGTGTGTGTGTGTGTGTGTGTGTGTGTGTGAAAGAGTTGCTTTGCTTTCTATGTAATAGAAAAAAAATGTCACTTTGTCACTGTATGCGTTTGTGTGTGTGTGTGGTGTGTGTTTATGTGGGTGTGTGTGTTTGTTTATATGTGTGTGTATGTGTGGCGTGTGTGTATGTGTGTGTGTGTGTGTTTGTGTGTGGTGTGTGTGTGTGCACGTGTTTATGTGTGTGTGTGCACGTGTTTATGTGTGTGTGTGCACATGTTTATGTGTGTGTGTGCACGTGTTTATGTGTGTGTGTGTGTTTGTGTGTGTGTGTGTGTGTTTACGTGTATGTGTGTGTGGTGTGTGTGTGTTTGTGTATGTGTGTGTGTGTGTGTGTGTGTGTGTGTCTGTGTTTGTTTGTGTGTGTGTGTGTGTGTGTGTGTGTGTGTGTGTGTGTGTGTGTGCGTGCGTGCGTGCGTGCGTGCGTGTTCATCTCTGTATTTGACCTCATTTGTTCACTTATGTATGTACCACCATGTGACATCATTTCCTCTTTCCTGTGCCGTTGGCCCCACCCCCTTGTCTCCAATTGGCTTGCTGTTGCAGAAAAGGATTGTGGGGATGGATCTGATGAGTTGAATTGTCCGACCCTGACCGGTTAGTGCATAGATCAACATGCACCATCAACTGCAGAGAGAAATACAAGAAAAAAATCCTATAAATCATTCATGAATTCATATGAATCAATTAGTCCTTATCTTAATAAGGACTTCAGGGCTTTTGTAATGAAATTAAGTATTTATTAATAATCGAGTCTCTAGTCTCTTGAATTACATGTTTGGATAAATGAATTGGAATAAACTGTAGTAGAAAACATGTATTAAGTCAAATGGGCTGCAGTTCTTAAGTAAGACCTCCCACTTTCCTTAAGCATGTAACTGTAATATTTCATTTAAATAAATTAAGTAAATCAGGTTTGATTTACAACAGCCAATAAATTACATTTTAATTAAAACAAAGCCTGATGCAGAGATCAGATTAACAAAGTCGGGATCGGATTCCGTCTTTAATTAATCAGAAGATTCTCATGGTGCATGGTACGATCTATGCAGTTTCTGTGTTTGAATCTTTGTTGATTGTGTATTTACTCTGTGTGTGTGTGTGTTGAGGGATTTGAATTGGTGCAGATGTATAATAAATTGTAATTGTGTGTAAATAAGGATAAGGATGGTGTAGCACTGTGCCCCCTGTTGTTCTAGATAATGATTGTGGAGATAACAGCGATGAGGCCGGCTGCAGTCACTCCTGTTCCAGCACTCAGTTCAAATGTAACAGCGGCCGCTGCATTCCTGACTACTGGAAATGTGACGGTGACAACGACTGTGGAGATTACAGTGACGAGAACAACGCAAACTGCTCCAACAACGGTCAGATACTCCACTTTGTTATGGAATTCCTGTTCAGAATAATTAAATATATAATAGTTAAATATTCACTCTTCTACTCTATATCCTATATTCCCTATTCCATATCCCATTTTCCCCACTCTATATCCCATTTTCCATGCTCTATATCTTATATTCCCTACTCTATATCCTATATTCCCTATTCTATATCTCATATTCCCTACTTTATGTCCTATATTCCCTACTTTATGTCCTATATTCCCTAGCCTATAGCCTATATTCCCTATTGTATATCCCATATTCCCTGCTCTATATCCCATTTTCCCTACTCTATATTCCATATTCCATACTCTATATCCATATTCACTACTCTATATCACATATCCCATATTCCATATTCTATAGATGTGCTCCATAATTTGGATTTTTCTATAAATCCTAGCTTCGTATTCCCTACGTTGTATTACATATTCCCGCCTGTAAATTCCATATTTCCACCTCCAACTCCCATGTTTTTGTTCTGTATTACATATTTAATATTTTATATTTCATATTGTATTACTTACTCTATATTCCAAAGTCTTTCCCCTATATTCCATATTCTCATCTCTCCCATTCCATGTTCCCAAGCATAAATCCAATGCCCCATACTGTATATTCTATATTTCCTATCGTCATTTGCTGTGTTCCCTGCTTTATATAATATATTCCTTCTTCTTCTGTTCTTCCTTTTTTCCAATTCCCCTACATTATATTTAATGACAATTCCATGTTTTTGCTCTGTATTGTATATTGACTGCTTTGTATTCCATATGAAATACTTCTTCTCTTTTCTGAATTCCTTGCTATGTTTACCATACTACACTATGTACTCCAGATTCTTTGTTCTCTACTCTGAAGTCCCAGTTCCCTTCTCTCTGTCCATATACTCGACTTTCAATTAATATCAATATGTTATTTCTTATATTCCATACACTGTATTCCCTATGCTGTGTCCTTGTTTACTTTCTCATTCCGTGAGAGAAAGTGTTTTTGGGATTAAGGAATGCTGTCTCATCTGGCTTTGTTTTCACCCCTCCCCACACACAGCTCTGATTTTATTTAAGCAGTCATTGTTTCAAAGTGCTGTGTGTGGTTGGTTAGCATGTTTGAGCCTCACCACTGAAGCCACATTTGTTAAAATACAGGAACACACACACACACGCACGCACACACACACACACACACACACACACACACACACGCACGCACGCATGCACAGCTCAGGATACAGCCAGATAATTCTGGGAATAAAACAAATATATGGGATATAGAGCAGGGAATATGGGGTAGATATGTAATATAGAGCAATGAAAATGGTACAACCAAATCCGGTTAATGGGGGCACATCGGGACGGGATGGTTTTAGTCCTAATAACCGGCTGGTAATCGAACATGCCCTATGTTACAAGATGGGACGTGCTATAATTGATGTAACATATTAAATGTTTATTAGACCTTTATTGTAGGATTTATACATATAGCAAACATACAAACAAGAACTACTGTTGCTTACCAACTTTGTTCATTGAAAAATTAATTTGCAACCAAGTTTTTATAAACGATCTCCAACACAATGTATAGATACTCACATTCTTTGGTCTGATTAAGCGGAATTTTGGTCCAAATAAGCGAATAAAATCACACGTATATAATAGGATTTGTTTCGGTACTTTAGGATTTGGTCTGAATAAACGGCTGGTCCCATTAACCGGATTCGACTGTATATCCTCATTTTTGTGAACAGATTTGATTGGTCCGTCATGTTCTTCGTGACATAATCCTGCTCTTTTTACGCCTGGCAGATGAACAGGAGGTTTTAAACTCGATAATGCAGGACCTGGCTGAACTGCATCGTTCCAGCAGGCCAGCCATGACTCTCTATGGCTTGGGCAAACCCAAAGCTTCCTCTCCCAAGAACCAGGTCTGAAATCTCTGTCTTATTCCTCCTGTCTCGTATGTACAGAATAAATGTGAAAATTGGCTCATTGCTGATTCCAGATCATTTTGAAACAAACATTCAGGACAAGTGTTATATTATGGTTATATTATGTTATATTATATACAAGTCCCTCTTGGGAAGTCCTGAATTATTGCGTGACTTTGTACTTCAGCTATGTACGTAGAGGCTATGAGGGAAGTGTTTTGTAGTAACCTGTTTCTCATGTTGTGGGTTAAATATGAGCTCAGGAACTGGTGGAAACAATTGGTTTTTCTGTTTTATTTTCAAAACCCTTTGTGATTGCCTTTTTTCTTACAGAATGATGTTCGGGTGAAGTTTGAGTACAGAGGGGAAAAGAGGTATTGGCTTTGTCTAAAACAAGGCGTCTTGTTTCTGTTCTTAAGACATTTTTATAAAACCTATCCTGCGATAGTGGAGTCTAATTGTGACAAATCTGGTATCTTGGTACGTTCGGCATTCATTTGTTCATAAACAGATTATGTCATGTAGTTTAAAATGGTGCTACAAGAGTAGAGATATACAGGACAGCCTTTATATATTTTCTGTAACCTTGTGTAATTTGGCCAAAAATTTAATTCACATAACGTTTTCCTTACCCTAATGAGGAGCGATGACTGATCTGGCAAAAATACAAAGATACCAAGATACTTTTCCTTATAAAAGTCTGGCTCCGCAAAATGACTGAAATAAGAGACCACTTGATTGCCAGCAGCATCAACATGTAAAGTTTACAGAGCGAAATCACTATCATGTTCCAAGTGTCTGTGATTTATATTGCTCACAAAATTAGGGGATATTTCATTAAGGGATGTTTCGCTTTGAAATATCGCCTTATTTTTGTGAGCAGTATATTTATCGTCTGTAAATGAGTAATTTGTTAAACTGTTGGCTGTTGTGTATGCAGGAGTGAAAAGCGAATCTTGAGACCCCAGTCAAAGGATAAATGCTACATTTATTAAAATAACAGCGACTCTTACTGAACATTTCAGGTTTTATTCATAAATGTGTAGCATTTTTGTTTGGAGTCTGTTTTTTGAAATCTATAATTCTAATTAGATTATGCTAAAATATATTTACCTTTTTTGCCAGGAACTAACTTTTTTTTTCAGAAATAACAAAAAATGTATTCACTCCCATTTTAAATATTCAAATTCAAATGTATTTCTATAGCGCTTTTTACAACGGAGCATTGTCTCAAAGCAGCTTTATAATCTTATATTATCCTAAAAGGCCCATCCCAAATTGAGCAAGCCTAGGGTGACAGGCTTATATGGATGTTTTCTTAAATAAAGTCTATGATAATTTGATCACATTTTCTTCTGCGTGCGTTTTATAGGATCCTGCAGTTTCCTCGTCCTCTCAGGCTGGATGATCTGAGTGCCAAAGCTAAAGTGGCATTTGGGAAAACCATGGACCTGCACTATACCAATAATGAGGTACCAGAATTCACTGTAAACCTGATTTATAATGTGACACAGCACGTTTTGTGCTTTTACTAGTTACTAAAACAGGGAAGAATCTGTAGCATATTATTTTACTATATTATACCCACTGCATTCTTTTCAAAACTTTTTTTTATCGATATGGTGCGTATTTATATCATGTTTATATTCTATAATATAATAATATATTTGTGGGGATTATATAGATGTGCGTCTGATGCAGATGTGAAAAAGTGTTTGATTTCTGTTTCAGTGGCTGACAGTTATGGATATTTAGTCATTTTAAAGTGCAACTTGCTTGAAAAGTATACATGAAAATAAAAACATGGTCTTTTTATTGGATTTAATCGTTTCCTTTTTTTTTAATGATATTGCTCACATGAAAATGACTTATGCCATAATACAAGATCCCCTCGTTTTTGTGAGCAGTGTACGGGTCCTGATCAGGACTGCACCTGTCCCGGAGAACACGGGGTGAGCAGGGATTGGTTTTGCATAGCCAGAGTTCAAACTGGCCTGTGGACACACTGTCCCAAAGCTATGAACACACGCCAAATAGATTTTCATATTTAAAATAACTACTCTACTTAGACCACTAAGTCTTCATACAAAATTATAATATTGACCAGGCACCAGTTTCTTCTGCAATCCTTTTTTTATCTATATTACTATGCTCACGTCACACACACACACACACACACACACACAGAGTTTGTCTTTCTGTTACTGTGAGGACTGTCAACTCCAGAGGTCTACATTTCGATCCCGATCTCAGACACTCCTTGTACGGAGTTTGCATGTTCTCCCCATGTCAGTGTGGGTTAATTCTGGTTCTTTGGTTTGATCCTCATATTGATATAAAATCTTCAGGTCCACCACACACACACACTAGTATAAGCACAATACACATTCATATCTTTCTCTCTCCCTCTCCCTCTCTATCTCTCTATTACACTCTGTCTGTCTGTCTGTCTCTGTCTCTCTCTCTCTCTCTCTCTCTCTCTCTCTCTCTCTCTCTCTCTCTCTCTCCTTGTTCCACCATTACTCTTGGAGCGTTTCTCATAACTGCTGTAATACACGCCATTAAAACTGTACAGCAGCGCCTGCATGCCAGCCTGGCAGGGGAGTAAAAACACTCATGTAGAGTTATTGTAGGTTATTTATGACAGGGTGATGTATTCTAAAGGGGGTATAAAATTTAGGGCCAAGGTTAGGAGCAAGGGAGGGGGGTTAGGACCTTACAAGCGACCCTCCAATTGTCAAGGGGGGGGGGCTGCACAAGGAAAAGGCTTCATATGTGCTACGTGCTGAAATGAAACGTAGAAGGAAGTAAACAGGATGCGCAATTAAGACCATACCATTCCAGAAAGCATAGCTTGTGACATTCCACGCGCACACACATACGCACATACACTTTTTTCGTGGTGAGGGGAAGAGAGTGATGTAAAAGACATTTCACTTCAACTGTTCTGTAACTTTAAGATAATTAAAGGAAAAGGTGTAAAATAATAACGATAATCCTGTTAACAGAGCAGTACAATTCTACAATGGTGACTGCTGCTGCCTCACAGCTACTGAGCTCTAGGTTAGAATCCCAGCCCTGCTTGTGCCTGTATTGAGTTTGTGTGATCACCTCATGCTCAACAGGTGCATCCATGTGAGCACTGAAATAAACCTAAAAACCTAAATAATATATAAGTTAACGTAACTTTAAAAAAAAAATACAGTAAGTTAAAAGTTATAGTTTAAATTAGTTAAAGGCCTTAATTCCCTAAACATTTTTTTTTCTTATCTTCCTTTGATCCATAAATAAATAAACTAATTAATGAAAATAGATAAAAGAAAATGGAAAATAAATCAGTATTTCATTAACATATTTCTTCATAATCATTATGTTAATTATTATTTAAAATGTTATATTACATATATTTCACAATTTTACATAATTTTATAATTCAAATACATTAATGAAAAATATACCCTCTTAAACAGTACAGTGAAATAATAATACGTAAGCAATTTTATTCAGTACTTTTCTTTCGGTTTTTATTTCTTATGTTTATGCAAAGGTGTTTTTTTTTTCTAACTGCAACTGTAGTATTTAGGTTAGGATCAAATAAAATTGAATGTATTACATATATTTAATAATAAAAGGTTGCAAACTACTTAGACTCACCTGACTGAATTTAGTCTGGACTGCGATCAATGAATCATGAACATGACAATTCCAATTGTTTTTGTGTTATCAGCTTAGGTCGGATTTGTTTCTCTGTTATTATGAAATGGATAAAGTTCAGATATGTTATGAGTATTGTCGCAAGGGGTTTAAAGACTTTTATCTGAATAAGGATTTATGTTAATCCTGTTATTTAATCCATTGTTAATAGTAGACATTGTTATAGACTTATATACGTGTTAGAATGTGTGGAATGATGCTATTTTAAAGTTTATTCTGTCAAAAATTGTGATAACTGTTTTTTTTTTTACTAAAACTACCAATGAGCCAAGGGCACCAAACATTTTCAGATTCCCTATCTGCTCCTTCTAGTTCATGCATAAAGTTTTTAGAGACCTTATGTCTTTGAACCTATAATATTTGTTGATTAATTCTTACAGATGTTACTTAGTACCGTTATTACTGACTGGTCCTGATGTAACGCAATGCTTTGGCTTTTCTACCGGTGATTAAACAGACTGCAGTCTGTAACACGGCCTTCAGAAGGTCTGACATAATTCAACGTTTTTTAAGATATTATTTCAATTTAGTATTAGTAAAATATCTGCGCATGATGGATTGCTAGTGCTCAGAACTCGTCAGTGCTGGGTCTGCCGGGCCGGAGCGGCAGGGGACCTGAAGCTTGGCTGGGAACCGATAGCATATCCATTTCAAAGGCCTGGCCTTATCCGGCTGTCCTAGGGAGGGGGTTGTTGAAGCATAACAGGAAGAGGAACGCCACGTTTAATTATCTTATTAACGCATGAGACCGAACGAAGGAAAACGGAGCGGGCCTAGGAGTGATCCCTGAGGCACTGGGCGTTAAAACGGCTCGTATAAAGGGTGGAGGGTGAACGTGCGAGTGTGTATATGAGAGAGAGTGAGAGAAAGTGTGAGAGAGAGAAGGAGAGAGAGGATGCATCAAAGCTCTTCAGAGCTAAAAGCTCATGTTTAGATGTACAAGCTTTTTAAACTGCCATTTGCACACACCCTAAGGGCCTGGGCTTAGAAAGACCATTAACCTCTCGCAACCCAATTAAAGTGTGTGTGTGCGTTGCCATGTTTGTACACCCGCTTGTGTGTGTATCCATGTGCAGATGCTCTCATCACACACACACACATACACACACACGGATCAGCGATGCAGTAAGGATGAGGAAGTGTTACCACCTAGCATTGTGTGAGCAGGATAGCGCTCTGCAGGGGAGCGGCGTTAAACGAGCTAAAGCCGTACTCCCCAAATAGCTTACTCACAATGGTAATCACACACACACACACACACACACAAACACACACACACATAGTATTGAGACATTTGACTTCATCCTGTTTAGCATGACTGATGTTGCTTATTAACTACATCATATACATGAGTCCTTAAACATATAGGCTTAACATGTACACAACACACCACCTGCTAATGGCACTTACTGACCTCCTGAAGCAGTATAGCCCATCCGGCACACTAAACGTATGCCTACTGATCCAGATTGCATTCCATTGCATTTTGCATAAAACGTAATTTTATCTAATGCTAAAATTGCAAAAATGAATATGATTTAAACATATATATATATATATATATATACAGTGGATTGGATTTTTCTTTGTTTTATTTAGGGTGCTCATGTTCAATGGAATTGTTCGTGAACAGTAGAACAGGCGTTTGAATTCCAAATTTTAGAATGTTCACCTGTTCACGAACAATTCCATTGAACATGAGCACCCAAAATAAAACAAAGAAAAATCCAATCCACTGAGTGGCAATAATGAATCAATAAGGTATGCCAAACATCATTAAACCCAAAGAAGAAGAAGCACTAAGGCTCTATTCTATTCTATTCTATTCTGTTATATTATATTAGTACATCTAGGTGTATTACATCACTCTATGGGTGTTATTTCATTGCCCTGTCCCAGTCATAGGATGTGGCTATAAAGTTACACATTTGATGTATTTATTTATTATCCTTATTACTTTGCTTTATTCTTACTTTTAATCATGGATTACGTCCAAATATAGGAGTTAAAACAGTCATTAGGGGGGCGTGAACCGATTAATCCTATTTACATTACTTCCTAAGGGGAAATCCGATTCAGAGTTCAAATGGCCTTCTGGAATCAATTAAGTTTGAAATCCGAGGTTTCACTGAATGGGCTCTCGGGTGGTGCCTTCCATCCAGTTTGGCAACACACACAGACACAGCTCCCTATGCCTGTGAGTCGACCGAAGGATCATGTCCTGTGGCTGCAACAGTGACCCCTGCCAGCCCTGAAATGGATCATAAGGGACACTTGCATCCTTTCTTCTCTTGGATAGGTTCCGAACCCTCCACCATCCTGATCAGGAAAAACAAGTGCAAAACGGGAAAACAAATAAATCAATAAATCAAATGTATACTGGTTCAATGGAATGCCCAGATTTTCTTTCTGTCTGTCCCCAGTGAGTGCCAGTGTGTTCGTGAGACCCCCTTTTAGACTAGGAAAAGCAATTAATAATAAAGTCCACGGCATTCACTTTCCATCAGTTTCAGATCTGAACGCTACCCCTAAAAAAATGCACCAAGAGAGCAGTGTAGTTAAAATATGTACCTGCATATAATAATTCAACTTTAATAGCAAAAACAGACAGAAATGTAGTTATATACATTTAGTAAATCCCTCCATGTATACATGTATATGTAATATAATACACACACACGTGCGTGTGCGTTTGTCTGTCTATCATTGTGAGGACTTTCCATTGACAGAATGATTACTGTATCTAATTAATGCAACAACTACAAAAAGCTGTATCCGTCATGAGGACCAGCAAGGAGTCCTCAAATGTAAACAATGCCAGTGCTTTCTACCTACATTTCATATTTAAATTGCACACACAAACACACACACACACACACACACACACACACACACACACACACACACACACACACACACAAATATATATATATATA
>JAYJMA010000028.1:1674279-1701203 GCA_036873895.1 Parotocinclus cabessadecuia | reverse complement strand
TTACACACACACACACACACACACACACACACACACACACACACACACACACACACACACACACATGCTTATAGAGGATGCTGGATCTGTCTCTCACTGTACTATTGATGTGGGTGTTGTTTTTCTGAGCAGGATTGCTGAGCAGAGCACTGATTTTAATGATTACTCTCTCTTTGATGTGTTCAAATGTTTTAGCTATTAAGACATTCATTTGTAATGTTAGTTTTTTTATGTTGAACCCTGCATCAATAGTTCAAACATCATACAATTAGCAATAGGTGATAGGAAATGATGACGATGTACAGTAATTAAACTTTAACCCATTCATTTTTCTTTTTTTGGTGGTACTTGACTTCAGACTTAAAAAAAAAAATTATTATTATTATTTCAGTACTGCTTGTGCTTCCAGATTATTCACCAAAGAAGAAACTTGTGTAGAGCAACATAGAGAAAAATAGAGCAGGCCAACAACTTATAAAACAGGAGATATAAAAAATACTATAAATACTATACTAAATACTATAAAATACTATTCTAGTATTCTATTTGTTTTGATTACAGCAGAATCTCTTGTTTATTTATTTAGCTATATGTATTATAAGTTATAGATTAAACAGATATAAAACAGAACCTTATATAGAACAGAAACCTTATCATGATACGACACAAATTATTCTTTATATCTTTTATATAACTTTGATGTTTGGCCCTAGTCAGGGCCAAAGAGTGTCCAGATCCTGTCCTAAAGAAAGGTCATGAGGGTAACAGGCCTTTGATGGTACATCAGACTGTCGTAAAATCAGCAGGGGTTGTCCAGTCTCCTTGGACTCAAGAATGGCCAGTCATGTTTGTTTAAAGCCCATTCTGGATGCCAGGACTCGAACTCAGGTCACCATGGTGGTGTCTGAATTGAGTGTTGAAGTTTTACTTCTTTCTATTTCTTAAAAATTAGTTTGTGATGTAATATATCACATTTTTGAACGTGGTGTTTTAGATGTGCTTGTGTTCAGTTGTCCCAGAAACGCAGGGAATAAAGGAGGGGAAGCAAAGGGACATGGTGAAATTCCATCACATGCCATTAGGGGCACTAAAGAGCAGCCCACACATGTGATGATTTTAGAAGAAGGGAACAAACTGGAGAGAAACATATAGACAAGGAGAACATACCAAACTTTAGCAACCAGTGACCAGAATAGAACTAAATCACTTAATTTAAGCTCTGTGTGTGTGTGTGTGTGTGTGTGTGTGTGTGTGTGTGTGTGTGTGTGTGTGTGAAATGCTGATGAAGGACACAAAGCCAGTGTACACTGGTAGACAGCTGCACAATTCCCGTCCTGACACCAGCTGCTGTACGTCTGTAATACCAAAACACAACCCGCAATTCATCTTGGTGATTTAATTCCTCCCACGTCCCACCAAACCACCCCCCACCACACTTTGGTAGCCAACACACAGACATGAACAAGACATAATACACTCCGGATGCAATCATGATCACACATACACATTGCTCTAGCCACACCCTCACACACACTCACTGTTTTTTTCCAGAGAATTCAGTGACTGAGAAGCTGGATCAGGCCTGAGGAATTCAGAAACACTGAGGCCCTTGTCAGGAGCGACGTCCTCTCCCTACATCCGGAAATGAGGAAGAACGTGTCGTAAAACTGTGGCGCGGAAATGAACACCAGTTCATCCATCACTTTAGAGTCTGGTATTTAAAAGACTCTGATTGTGAAGAAAATCTTAATCATACTTGATCACGCAGCCTTAAAGAGAAAACCTTAAGAAAGATTAAGTTACAAAAATTCAGGTTGAACCGAAAATTCAGCACTGAAGTTTGGGCTTTCCTTGTCAAAAACATTGTAAAATAAAACCAACAATCCATACTAGGAAATCAGTTCTACAATTACAAATTGTACTTCATCTGTTTCTCTGCAATCTTTGTTTGACCCCTTTACTCTGTCGGCTAATGGTCAGGACCCCCACGGGACCAGCACATCTTTCTCAGGTGGTGTGTTAGTGTGTGTCATGCTGGTACGAGTGCATCAGACCCAGCAGTGGCACAGGAGTTAATCTCCTCAGTGTCATTGCTGGACTGAAAACATTCAATCCCACCAAAAATGTCCAGCCACCAACAATCTGTAAGCAGCGCCCTGTGAGCGCTGATGAACAGTGTGTTCAGTGAGTGAAGTCCAGCAGCACTCCTGTGTCTGATGAGAATGAAAGTTCAAAGTGCAGATACATGGAAAGTGGAAACTGATAAAGGACGATTAGTCTAAAACCAAGGAGCTGTACCTAATAAATTGAGATGAGTGAATATGTAAAAGCACTAAGCTTCGTTCAGTTAAAAATCCACAAATCTGAGCAAAGGCGTCTGAACTTTTTCATGCGTCATCACACGGCCACATCATCTGCTAAACACATGCGATAGCAGCGTAATACCCGAAGCCAAAAACAGCAGCGACCTCTCGTAGGCGTGTCCTTAGGGAACGTCGCATTACCATACCGATGAATAGCTAAGTGCTAATCTGAAAGGCTAACCATGTCTTTTAACCACCCGCAATTCCAGCTGGCTGCCATCCAGCGCCGCTTCCTCCTGGAAATGTCTTACGACTTCGGACAAGTCACGGAATTAGCGTGAAGTTACAATTTCATGCCTGTTCTGCTTTAATCACGACGCTCGTTCTCTAAGAAGAGTTCGACAGATCAGAGCTCATGAAAACGCGACGGATCAATTAAATCCATGTTCGGCACGCCGGCCACACGGGAGATTAGCAGGTTAAGCTGTCTGAGCACATGACGTTCTGTTCACACTGATGAACGGTGTGAATCTGCTTAACTGGATAAACACGGAGATAAAACATCACTTAACATACTACAATCATTATAAAAGTATCAGTGCTACCCCATTTCAAAAGTCCAAAGAACAAACACGCAATCGTGTAGCACATGAAGAGCGCATAAATCTGTGCTGCTTTTAGACCAACAAATCAGATTCAGAAATCTCACAGCATCCAGATGTCTTAATAGTTCATTCAGCCTCGGTTTCTGACATTTACTCTGAGTTTTATTTCATTGCAGCCAGTATTTTCTGGTCAATTTAAATTAATTTGTTAATCAACATCAGTAGTAATGACCTACAAAAAACGAAATAACGTGATTTCAAACAGCTGATCAGAAATGACTAACTGATTGATGATTGATTTGGCACAAAACATGATCTCCAGTTAATCAACAAATCCACGAGAAAAGCACTGAGATGTGAGTTTGAGTTCCTCAAAGAAAGACTGGAAGGTATTTACCTATTTCTGTTGTTTATTTGGCTTGTTCTGCATTTTCTTGTTGAGAACTCCATGGACGTCCAGTTTATGTTGCTGTCAAATCTCAGTGTACTCTTCTGCATTCATACTGCATCACATATAAGGCCATTGAGCTACCTCAATCATCTTGTGAAGCATGCAAAGCATGTAGCATGGTTCAGTGGATTGGGATGAGTTGGTACAGTGCAGCAAATGTCTTGTTCGATAAGTGGAAAGACAGATGATAATGACTGGCGAAAGGCGTGATTGCATTTGGGTTTGACAAAGGCCATAGTGTGAAGGAAGTAGTTTAAACTGCAGGTGCATTTATGTTTCAGCCATTGGTGACTAATTTATTCCATTGAGTAAACAGTGGTGGCTCAGTGGCCTAATGAGCTCAAGTTGGGGAGCCAAATCCCACCAACACCAAGATACCACTGCTGGGTCCTTGAGCAATGGATACAAAACTGTATTGGTTGTAAGTTATACTAGATAAAGATTTCAGCAATTGCTGGGTAAAAATACATTCATACACACATATACACGCAGAGGTGTGTGCCATATAACGTCTCATAACACACTCGAACTTCACTGCAAGCCTCACTGGCATACACAAAGTGGTACACAGATTTCGGTCCACCAAAAGCCACTTTTGGGCCCATGGAAAGGCCCTAAATAGATTTGATTAAACTGTCTCTAAAATATAAGAAGACATACCTTATTAATCATCTCATCCACTATAAGAGCCACTAACCCGCTCCAGCAAATGGTGATCAATATATCAGCAGGTAAAAACAGCGTTCTGATTGCCTCCTTACCTCCGTCTCTACCCATGTCCCTCCTATCAGTTTATAACCGAACCTTGTTTTAATTCTGTAGTGCCATTTTATAGAGTCGTATTTAGAGCATGTGACATAAGTTAGTAGACGTGAGGAACGAATTCCTGCACATGGTAGAAGTACCTAAATGGCACATGACCCACAGATAACAGGCAGGAGAACCAATCAGAAAGTCCAATATTAAACTGTCATAAGTGAATGTAAAGCAGAATGACTTAAGAAAAAGGTGTATAATCTTACATTACTTCTCAAGCAGATTAAGATACACCACATCACTTTCTCAGTCAGTCACAATTGCTGTACCAGTAGTTCTGACGGGGCACTGGGGTTAGCCGTTTCCCTCAGCTAATCCAAACTCTGACCTCAGGGGTTCAGCATCTATGCTTCCGTCCTGCATTGTTTTGACTGGTCTCTAATTCTGCACCTGTGTGTATGGATCACCGTGACTCTTCTCTCAGATAAAGATTTTAAAAAAACTGGCACGAGAAGAACTTGTGATACACTCTGATCCAGTCCACAGTCAAAACACTGAAAGTTTTGAGACGAGCTGTACCAGTTTAAAATGTTTGTAATGCTCGTAAATCATTGGTCATGATGGACTGACTTCAAGTGTAAGTGTCGTAAGAGCATTAGAGAAAAAGAGCGACGATGCAGAGCAGAAAGGGGAAGGATGGCAGAGCATGATGAAGGATTAGCACTGTAGATCCAATTTATTTCATTTTTTATCATATCATTAAACATTTCTTCCTCAATTCTACCTGGATGTGACTCCAGACCAAAGAGAGCTCTGTCAAACCTGGAGCAATTGATGTACTGATGTGGGAGCTCGAGTACTAAAGTAATAACAGATACAGGCACAAGGAAATACCAAACTCCTGTAAACAGGATCAAATCATTTTGAAATGACACCAAATTAAATTTCCTTTTACATTACGTTACTACTTATCAGATGATCTGCATTTTTTAAATGCATTTATTTTTGGAACATCTCAAAACCTCACTTGGCTGCTACCCTTACAACAAGACCATTCCTGATCTAGCTTCTTCGGACTGTAGAAGGGTCAACGATGACGATGATACTTAATACCACTGTAGCCTACAGGAGCTGTTATTTTTCAGTTTTTCCTTAAGGTTTTTTAATACTGTTTACAAATGTCATGTGTTTTCCCATACCAGTGCTAAAAAAGTGATCTCTAATATAATGGTGGCCTAAGACTTTTGCACTTTGCTGTATATTTGCTCATTTAGTTATGCAAGGAATTTTTCTTCAAAAAAGCAAGAAAATTGGTTATTTTTTCAAGGGGTACACAGAGTTTTGCACATGACTGAAAAGATTAGAAGCAAGAATATGAAGACACAACACAGAACAGGCAGGGTAACCTCAGAGGAAGTACCAACGAGACTGTTGCCATTTTGGCTGGACCCTAACACACACACACACACACACACACAAACACACACACACACACTGATGCACACCGTCAAAACAAATGTCACCACTCCACTTCAATTTGAATATCAAAGAAACGGAAACGCGAGTGCAGAAATTGCTGCTTGAATTTGTTTGAATTTGTACCGACGCTGATGCAGTGTGTAATTTTTTTTTTCTAGAACAATTCCACAAAGGATGTGAACGACAGTTTCGCTCGCCTCACCTCGCCTCGCTCGTCACAGGTGTGTCATGGTGAAGGATGGATTTTGTCTGCTCTAATGTAGAAGCGCAAACAAAGGCCACTCTCGAGAGAACTGTGCTTTTACCAGCTCAACTTCCTAATAAATAGCAGAAGCACACAATGCACCAACACGGACGGAAATAACACAGTGTGATTACGCTACCGCAGCGAGATGAGCATTTGTCTTGCAATATGTTACATATCTGTGGTGTGTCAGTGGAAAATCGGGTTGAGAAGGATGGATGAAATCTTGTGACATTTTAACAATAAGTAAATATGCTGCTCACAAAAATTAATATAAAGTGTAGTGTTTGCCCTTTGCCAGCCATGTGCCAGTCCTGGATGCCAGTCAACCTTGTGTCACTTAACCTTAGGTTCAGTACCAAAGTGAGATGGAAAATGCGATATGCTCATCATGTCTTTTAGGACTGATCACACTTTCTTGGACTCCACCAAGTATCATCACGGCTCAAACAAAAATATTATCCAGGGCTCAACAATCAAAACATTTTGTATCCAGTCAGGAGTCCAACCCAGAGTCCTGACATAAGATCTCCTATGCAATCCAGAGGCCAGTCTATTGTCCAGAGTCCCAACGCAAGATCTCCTGTCCATTCCAGAGTCCACTCTATTTCCCAAAGTCCCAACGAATAATGTCCTGTGCAGTGCAGAATCTGACATAAAAAACACAATGCACTAATTGGCCTCTGGGTGGTTTGAATGAGCATGTGTGAGATAGCCCATGCTGGACCGATACCAGGTCGGAGGTGCGTTTAGTGTTGCCAGTATACGCTAAGGACCTGCTTTTGAAATAACTCTGCTGCCACGTGTTACATCCAGCTCTATTTTATCCTATTGAATCGTAAACTGATTTAATTTCTTTTCTTGTCCTTTACCACTTGAAAGTCGCATGTTGTGTAGCCCCAATAAACAGAGGTGCACTCCTACTGAAAAAAAAACATCCGGCACGGATCAACAAGAATCACATATAGAACTGACCCATGCTGCTCACCTTTAAAACCAGCAGTTACTGCTTTCCCACAGTGAACACAACTCGTTAGTTAATTATCAAGCCTTTCTTCAGCTGAGTGCAGGAAAACACTGTGCAGCACAGTATAGACGAGGGGTTTGTTTTTCTAACATATGTTTTAGTGACAGTAAAAAAAACATGACTTCATATATTCACCGCTACATGTAGCCTGGTACAACAGACCACAGCATGCACAAACCAAGCTAGTGCATGACTGAAGTTAAAAATGAGTAAACTACCTGAGGAAATAATACAAAATACAGACACCACCAGCATCACAGTCTACGTAGTTACATTTGTTACATTACGTTTGTAGCAACAGATGCTGCGGTGGTGGTTTGGCATAGAAAAGATTGATGCTGCAGCAATCTGCAAACTATGAAACTGGAAATCGGTTGCTGTTAAAGAGGTCTCAGCTAACTTTTCTTCCACCTGTGAACTACGTACTGTGCAAAATATGATCAATAGGACAAACTTTGTCAATTAAATTTAATATTATGGTCAAGTTGTGGCAATATGTGAAATGTGAAGTACAGTTTTCATGTAAGAGCTTCAGTTTTAAGTAAATAAAGACTTAATAAAGATTTTGTTCAACAATATTTCCATTGAGATCATTAGTAAGAAACAAATGATATCCTGTTAACAAGAAAAGGCTGGTGCAAAATAAAATTGGTTCGAGTTCTTCTAATTATCGGTACCGATAATTATTCAGATTTAGTTTTTCAATCAGTATCACACACCCCTATTTTACATTTCGTATGTCAGAGGCGGATGTTTTTTTTTTTTTTAAACACGTGCACATATGATCATTTATTACACAGCATAGCACAGGCATAGTTTGGGATTCCTACATCGTTCCAGTTGAGTTGCAGTTAGTTGATCACAAGCACATGCCTAGACTGCACACTGGTGAACTTTAGAGATGCCAGTTGACCTAGCACATGACCTAACATACCTCAAGTATTTAGAAAGTGGGAGGTAACTGGAATGCTGGAGAACATGCAAAGCCAAGAACTTACAGATTGAGCAACACAGTGCAACATGGCCAGGGCCAAAAGTTTTAAGACTGTAACTGGAAACAGAAGGTGGCACAGCCATTAGACAGCACAGTGGGTACCCCTTGCCAAGCAGGATACAAATTAATGTAACTGAATGAAGCGCAGAATAAACAAAAGCTTTGCAATCCACAATAAGGAAGCTTGAACAGACACGTGAGCAAGAATGTGGTCAGAAAATGGTCAGAAATAGCAATGATTGACCTAATGGTACTTTTTAAACCTTTTTTTATTCGCCATATCTGTCCCTGTGACTTTTTCCAACAGCCCTCGTAATTCTTCAATACATTACACTCTACATCAGCTCCTGTTGGTTCTCATGCTGAACTCTACACTACATGAACACTACAACTTCATGCAGTGGTACTGGGATAATGGGTACGGCCCAGATTCAGGTTCCTGGCGCTACTAGAACGGAAACAAATTATAGCCATTTGTAACCATTTTGGGCGATATATGAGGAACCACACGTTAATGTCAAGTGAAGTTGCTACACAACAAAAATCAGGTGCTAATGAGTGAAGTGTTTATTCATAATAGAGTATAAGAGTATAGTGCACAGAGCACAGTGATTTGAGACTTAGCCCGTCTCAGTCGATATCAGAATAGAACTTAAACCGTAAACAACGACAGTGTGTTTGAGTTTCAAAAGAGACATGTTGAGCTTGAGGAAAGCACTCCGGCATGTAGGCCCGAGGCTGTGCATGAAACACACACACACACACACACACACACACACACACACAGATATGAACAAGCCAGCGACATTGGTTTGAAGAGGAACCCTTTAAAGTTAGTGTTGCTCGAATTTGCTTGTATCAGAGCAAGGCTCTTGAAGCTTTCATGTGTCGCCCCCTTCTCTCTATCTCTCTCTCTCTTTTTCTCTCTCTACTCCTCTCTCGCTCATCTGCTCAGCCAGCCCTTTTATTATTTCTCTCTCCTCTCTCACGCTCCTGCGATCTCTTTTTAATTAATTACAACCTGGGCTGGTGACGGAGTGAGAGAGCTTTATCTTCCCTTCCTCCACTCCCTCGCACTGTCTTAAGAAAAAAGAAGGGACGAGAGAGATCGAGAAGGACAGAGGAAAAAAGAGAGGGAGAGAGAGAGAGAGAGGGAGAGGACATGCCACACGCCAGTGCCTGCTTCTTCTACTGCTTCCTTCCTTCTCCTCCTCGGCAGCGTTTTTATTCCTTCTCACTCCCTCCCTGCGCCGACAACCCAGAGCAAGTGCTAGCAAGGGTCATATCTTTTTAATTATCTTTCCTGCCTTTGATTAATTATTCCGTCTGACAATGGCGTGTTTCTAATGCTTTTCACCTGCCGGCCTTGATTGACAGCGCCTCTGTCTGAGTCAAAGCAAACAGCTGCTGCCATGATTGCCTAGCAACCAGGAGGTGATGGATGAGACCCAAAGATGGATGGCCACAATAAATCATGTCTCCTGCTATAAAACTGGGGGACGAGTGAGAGAGCGAGATAGAGAGAGAGCGAGAACGCAAAACAAAACAACCTTTCTTTCTCCGAGCACTGATCCTACTCTCCTTAACTTGTTCTGCTTGCTCGCTCTGCCTCTGCACCTCTACCTCTATCTCTCTCGCACCCTCTCTTGTTCTATTCCACATCGAATTTGAGAAGGTTACATATACAGCTCCAGATATTGGCATCAGACTGGCACCAGAAGCACAAATGCTTAAAGGTTATAGAGGAATGCTTAGAGAAGTCTGGGGGCAGTCGTTATGGAAGCGTTGTTTATTTATTTTTATTATCACTTGTACTGGTTGTGGGTGGTCAGGGCGTAGATGTAAGCACACCCTGGACAGGGCACCAGTCCATCACTTGGTTTGGCAAGAGTGGTGAAGGACAATTCCACCAACCATATATCCCTTATACAAAGCCAATCATACATTCACACTTGACCGGACCCAAATCCGGATGCCCTGCAGCGGTGGGTAAAGCCTTCACCATCTTTATTTGATTGACATCCAGTAAATACTAGCACTAAGACCACAAAACCTCTTGTGTAAATGTCGTGCATCCCAACTATTGGTACTTTTCTAAATGAAAAGCAGTACATTTCGCATGATTTGAGCATTCCTACATAAGCCTGAGTTCTAATTCCTGATTTTTTTTATATCTCTGCTACCACATGCTGGCATCAGATTGGCAGCAGATGCATAAGCAATTCATATATACAAGACTTTTCTGTTTTGCGGGTATCTTCCAAGGTTTTATAACGCAGACCAGATCCACGATAACTCAGCTGATTAGATCCTGACTGAAATCCAATGCAGTCCTGTTTCTCATTTGCCCTGATTTTTGGAAACAAGTCTGTCGCTATTATTACATCACCGCCTAATAGGGACTGTTTAAGATAATCAGATAGCCGTCATAAGAACTGCACGATCCACACTCGGAACATGCCAGCAAACATGAGTTTTATTACTCCAGGTCATCATCGGTATCATAAAATCACCCTGTAAACAGCAGCGGGTAATGACAATGCAGGTTAAGAGTTTTTTTGGGGGGGGTTTGTTACTAAGGAACACTGCTGATTTCACTTATGATTTGTTTCTTTAGCCTCCCAGAGTAAGTTCAAATTAAAAAGTGGTTAAGGAATGAACATTGAATAGAATTGAATTTAATAGAAAATTCAAAAAGTAGCCAACTTGCTTTCAAATCTTGGTTCTCTATTCGACTTTCAGAGTAGTTCTTATGATTTAAAAAAAATCATTAAAACCCTTTTGAAATAGTTTAGCTGTTTAAATGTTTTTTTTACTTTACTTTAATATTTTTTGTAAATTGATACTTAAGTTTAATTACAAGTACGCCCCATCCGATAACGTCCATCCGATAACGTCCATCCGATCAATATTTGTTCAATTTACCGTTCGAGGTATTAAGAATTATAGAGAATTATAAGACATATATTATATACATCCAATATATGCCTGAATCACAGAAGACTAGTACCCTTTTGGCACCTGCTGACAGAAAACATTGTTTTTCTGTTGAGTTATTTTACATATTAAATTGTTCACTGATTTAATAAAAGTTATCCGAAATATATAAACCCTAGATGTTGTGTAGATGGTCTTTCCTCACATGAATTACTCACAGCTTTACACAGAGAGTTCCCTACTTATTAAGCAGGCAGTGAGGGCAAAATTCATATTTAAACTTCTGGTTACATTGCTCAAAAATCAGAAAGCAAGTGGTAGGGCTCTGAGGAAATATTAATCCTCAACTCTGTTTTTGTCTATGTGTAGTTTGGCATGTTCCTCTTATTGTAGTAAAGGTTTTGCTGAAGAATCCCTACACTACAGTCTTGTTTTCAGGGTTAGACCCCAGAGCAACCACATCCTTGAACTCCATCCAGACTTGTGCAAAAGGTACACAACACCTAACAGGATATGACAATAAATATAACATTTTTTGAATTACTAAGGGTTTAAGACCTTAAACGAGTTTATGTATCTTCAGGTGAGAAGTTATTTATGCTTCTTCATCCAATAGGTTTTAGAAGAAAACTTCTTTCTCTTCCTTGCAAGTTTCTCTGAGTTTCACTGGGCTCAGGCGAAATTTCTGCCTACCAGAAAATTCTCTCCTTCACAGAGCTCTGAATAAAAGGTTTCAAATATGTACTGCATTGGTCGAAATGATCACTGTCCATTATGACCATCCAGTTCTGCAGAAGCTACTGCTGTTACTCATGATTTCCCCATGTCACCCTGTTAACCTTAAATGAAGTGGGAATGTGTCAGAGGGCGGTGGCAGCCGGTCACAGGGAATGCTTTAGCCTCTGGAAAACAAGCAAAACAATGGATCCAAGAGCTCCCACAATATCCCACAATGAGCTCCTAATGTCTGAGTCAAAGCACGACAATTCATCAAACAGAATGCAGTCAGGTCTCTAATAGCTGCCACTGATTCATCTCCAGCCCTGACAATGCAGAAATAGATCAGGGTTCAAGGAAAAGTTCAGGGGATTCAACTGAAATCCATGTCTGTAACCGGAAACTCATAGGGCAGAGACAACTGAAGAATAGCATTAACTGTAACTTTGGGAGCCGCGGTTTAGTTTAAGGACTAGACAACAGATCAGAAGATCCAGCATTCAAATCCCAACTCAAGTTGGTAAGTTGCCACCATGGAAACTGGAACAAGACCCTTAACCCAAATGAACTGTACCCAGTTCTCACTCTGGATAAGGCCGGTGTGGTTTCAAAAAAGAAAAATTAAAGCGAACTACACACACCCGATGCGACACGGTTTCTTTTTTAACTTGGGTGTCGGGTGCAATTTTCTTTTCAAACATTACACCAGAATGTAAGTGGCCAGAATAAATTTTGCAGGGTGTGAAGGTGTGTATGAGTGTGTGCGTATGTGCCCTACGATGGACTGGTGCCCTGTCTAGGGTTGTTTCTGCCTTGTGCCTGTGTTGCTAGCTGGGCATCGGCTCTCCCGCAACTCAGCAAGCGGAAAAGAAAATGAATGAATGAATGGATGAAGCAAGCACATACAAGCATTGGGTATCAGAAATATTTGCAGAAATATGTCATATTGAAGTTTGGAAGCTGCATGTGAATCAAGGAAGGCAAAAGTGTGCCAGTCCTGGAAATTCGCACTTCTTATGCACATGCATAATGTCATGTCATTCAACATCAGGGAGTCAGGAGCGAGCATGCATCTTTGGATCGGAAACTCATTAAATCTTATAGGGAACGTGCATTCGTGTCGTGCCACGTCGCATCAGGATGGCGGCACCAAATTGTGAGGATCACGAGCTTGTGGAGCGCTGGTGGTTTCGACCTTTTGCGAATTGCAGGAAGCTGAACTATACAACAAAGGACCTTGATGGATATTCTGAAAGCCAACTGGTACGAGCTGCCCGCCTAAGATGGCTGTCCATGTGAGTGTGTGTGGGGCAGGTTTAAGCATTAGTCCTTGCAGGTTAACGTGTCATTAGAGCAACGAGAGTGCCTTGCCTGAGTGTGTGTGTGTGTGTGTGTTTTCTAAAGGTCGACTTCATTTCCTCCTAATGAAGCCCAGCTGTTCCCGCTCCTTCCGCCGCCATGACGACAGTGGTCACTCCGTCCTCAGGGGCCGTCCAAAAAATTAACGACCTTGTCGAAAAAACTTGTCAACGGCGCAGCTTATGGGCCCCAAAAAAGCCTGGTTACCCCGGTTACAAAGCTACGACTCCGATAAACAAACTCGATTTGCCGCGTTTCCAGGCCTCGCTTTTATTTTGGGCCGTTTTGGGCTGAAGCTGACTTTGAAAGCAAGCGATTGTGGCTGGTCTGGTATCTGGTAACAAACAAGACGGGAGCTGTCCCCATCCATCAGGAGAAGAGTGTGTCCGGGCCTAGCAAAAGCCTTACACACCCACACACACACACACAGACATGCACCTACACACACATCCCAGCGCCCAGCCCTTCGCACACACAGCTCAGGTTACAGCTTTACGCGGCCAGTCTAAATAATATTCAAAATGATGAATGACGTGACCAGGCCCGTATCCATCATCCATCCCTTTTTTAAGGAGCATCCATCTTCTGTAATGCTCCTTTGAATCATGAGAAAGCGAGAGAGCACAAATTCACTCGTCCAAGCCCTAGAAGAAGCTTCAGGAGGCAGGACAGAAGAAAGGGAGGACTTGTTTTGACTGATACAAGTCTTGTTAAAGCTCAGACCAAACCCAGATGTTCTGGAAGAATGAGACATGTGAATGGATTCTTCTGAAAGAAAAACGCAAAGTGTATAAAACAATTATGCATATCCGATCTCGTATCTGATCCGAGGAGAAATGTCCAAGTATTCCAAGTGCCTTCATTTATTCACCCTGGCAACAAAACAAACAAGAACCACTGTGTGATAACTCGAGTCCGATCTCAGTCTTGCCTCTGGTCCAACCTCATTTGGACTCGGTTTTGTCTCGGTCTTGGGGTGGACAGTTACTTAAAGTCTTGGTCATGGGCTACAACACTAATAACCACTTCAAAACAATGTCACAGTAATGACAAATGTAAAAGCACTGCCTTTATTTATTTGTTTTGGTTTCTCCATTTTATCTCCACCTCCATCTGTGTCGCTCAGGTCTGTAGAACGTAGGATGCAGATATACATGCCATGCACGGGACACCGGTCCACTGCATGGCTGGCAGGGGTCACTGTTGCAGCGCAAAGCCTCTCCTCCCTCAGGTAGAGACAGTGATGTCTGTATGTAGCCCCCAACCTGGCTGGAAAACGGCAGCAGGGCTTTACCTTCTGAATGACACGACAAACTTTTCAGAGAACAACAGTTTCACTTTCCTAGATTTTAAATACGTACGCCTTTTCGAGAACTTTCCAAAACTGTCTGAATTGTAAAAGTCACACACCAGTGTGAGGGGGAAAGTGAGAGGCCTGGGTGGCATTTATACTGGAACTACTGGATCTGCCTTCCTTTAACAGCCCCCACTCCTCAGAGGCTCGGAGGCGGTGACTGCTCTCTAAGGGGGAGGACGGCCCCTAACACTAGGCTCCCTGGCAAGGGCCTGTTTGATAAATGACACACGTCATTCTGTCAGGAGAGAAGGGCGGTTCCGTGATGTATGAGCGTACCGAGGAGCAGAGGAAATCGACTGTTTGGCATGAAGCTCCTTCTCCTCTCTCTCTCTCTCTCTCTCCCTCTCTCTTGCTCTCTCTTTCTCTCTCTTGCTCTCTCTCTCTCTTGCTCTCTCTCTCATCTCTCTTTCTTCTCTCTTTTACAGGACACCATAAAGTCCTGAACATTAGGAGTGTCTCACTTCACTGTGTTCCCATCATCCCCCTCTCTCTGTCTCTCTCATCCTGGCCTGGCCTGTTTAACCAAAAAAGAAGCAGAGCGGAAGAGAAAAAAAAAAACCTGGCTCAGAGCAGAGCGGGAGAGGGCAGCCGTATCAATCAAAGTCGACTTCGGCAACAACGCGCCTACTATTTCAAATAAAAACGATGTAACGCAGACAAATGACCTTAACATGGGAGCGAAATGCGATCCCCCTTCTCGCCGGCCCAAAACTCCCGACTCATCCTGACCGAGCAGCGACTCGGCTTTCCTACCTCTGCCTCTCCTTTTTCCTCTTTCTTTCCCCGCCGTCTCTTTTCTTCTTTAACGCACTGGAGGTGGGGGCCTGACATCTGCAGAGTGCATTTAAAGAAAAAAATGTGTCAGGGAAGCGTGATCCCCCTCGTGCCCCCGCCCCTCGCGCTCCCTTTCATTAGCTCACTGGCAGGGTGGCACTTCTCAAGCTCATTACAGCCCGAGGATTTATGGTGCCGGAGCCAATGGCGAAGAAAAGGCATCTGTCAATAATTGCGGGGAGCGGCGCACACACACATCTCGGGAAGCTTTGAAATCTCATTAGGTATGCAGTTATCAGGCATAAAGATCAAAAACATTACTCAACTCCGACAGAATCCTACCAAGAAACATTAATTAGCAACAGGCCCGTGTTATAAAATAAAACAGACTTCCTCTCTCGCTCCCGCACTCGCTCCCAAACCCCCCCCAACTCTCGGACTATATATCTTTTGCTCCCTGCTTCTCACACCTGCCTGTCTCTGCCAAGGCATGGAGGCAGAATGCTCAGCCACACGCTGACACGCACGAACACACACACACACAAAATCGTACGCACCCTGCGTGTGGACACCAAAACAGATACAGGAAGGAAACGTGACATCACACACGGGAAAACATACATCATTAAGCGTTAACCCGCGTTCACACACCTACGGCGAACAAAACACAACCAGACGCACAAAGAGTGCACAGGACCCCTGCCGGAGTTAACAGCACCCCCTGCTTTCTCCCTGTCCCCTTTCTTCCTCTCTACTCATTAAATTAAAAAAAAAACAACAAGGAGGAAGGGGGCGGGTAATTCCCAGCATCTGAGACCGATCAGGACAGGAGAAAACGACCATTTTCGGGGGCTCACTCCAGAACTGTGCAGTGTGGAGAGAGGAGGAAAAGGCCTGTCAGGCTGCAGAAGGATGTCAGGGTCTAGGCTGGCCCTGATTACCAGGGCCCCTCACTCCTTCTCGCTCTCAGCCCTGCCTTTCATCACCAGCACCGGCATCAAAAAGTAGCCTGCGACTCGGGCGCACACACACATACACAGACACAGACATACACACACACGCAGTGAAAGACTGATTGCTGTCAGTTTCCAGGCATAGAGTCAAACCGGGGAGGGGGAATGGAAACAGGGATATAACCTGAACCGGCACTCAACTCACACACAGCACTCAGTAAAAATAAGATCCATAAAAGTTTGTTTTAAGTATAATTTTTATTCTTCATGTACTTTTTATTTTATTATTGAATAAAGCTGTTTTTCTTAAGGGCAGATTCATCTGACTATAAAATAATAATGATTGATTGAAATGGTTGATAAAGGAAAATAAATTAAATACTTTTTATAAAACAGGAATGAAAAATTATTTCAAAATATATATTTTTAAAAAAGAATAAAAAAAGATAACTATTGAAACATGATCCTAGTGTTTCTTTTAAAATTCTTAGAAGTGCTTTTAAATTTTTGTTTCATTTGAATTCTGTGATGTTTCACTGTCTAATGCGTACTAAAAAGTTCTTAAAGATGACAAGCACACATGCTGCATTACAAAACCTTTTGGATTAAAATTTGACTAATAATCTAGTAAAATAGCTCTAAATTGCAGGCCTGTTTGTTCATAGGTGACATGAATGGTCCTGCTCGTCTCGTTAGCTGTGTCTTAATTTAAGTCCCTTATTGTTATAAATATAATTTTAGCTACTTTTTAGCTACATAAAACTGGTTTAGTGTAACTTTAAGATAAAGAAAGCTAATGGGAGAAGTTGCTGCACGGGGCTTTAATTTTGCCGCACTGCAGAACAGAGAAACAGTTGTGGCAAATTTCAGGCTTAATTTCCTCAAAAAAGAAGTTTGATATGTTCTGAATGTGTTTTTGATCTTTACTACTTTTTGGAAGAAGGCTCTTCACTTAAAGAGCAGAGTGCGGTTAAGAGACAGTAAGGAATGTGTATCAGATACATCTGGTCGGTACCGAATTTATTTCGTTAGGTCAGAAGCGGTGCTGATCCTAAACACTGCGCCATCACTAATCATTAAATATAGTGAACGAATAAAACTAAAATGATATGTATCCAAATTCCTTCAGGAGGGAAACAAACAAATGTTATTACCGGACTGAGGTGACATCAAGATACCAGTATCATAATGGTCATCATCATTAAAGTATTGCTTATGCCACTACACACACGATGCACATCTATAACACAACCTGCTGATACTGTGGATAAGCAATCAACAACTTCTCTCACACACACACACACACACACACTCCCTCATCCCCTCCTCGACATGACAACAACACAGACAGGGATTACTTCCACACAGCCATATTTCACCACAGCACACTGGGACTCTTATAGAGATTTAATCCTTCTACATAGCTGCCAGAGTCTACACAATCCCACACGACCTGACACACACACACACACACACACACACAATCTCTCACAAAGGACCACAGTATCTCTCACCCTGGGACTGGTGAGAAAGCAGAACGGAGAGTACAGTCAGAGAGAGTTCAGGCCGATCGGGTAGCGGTACGACGCTCGTGAGCCCAATCTACTGCACGGCCCCGTGTAAAAATAACTCCGGCCCCGAGCAAGAAACCAAGATCTCTGATCACACAAACTCTTCTCATTTCCTGTTTCCTGCCAAACCTCCTCGTTGCCGACTATGAGGCCCCGCCTCCGGGGAACAGAGGAGAATCATGCAGGAATAAGAATGTTTAATGTGACTGTAAGAGACAATTCTAAAACAAATCAGCATTTATACTGTTACATCCGAGATACAATGGTGTACAATATATAATCTGATAGACGGACAGCTAGATAGACAGACAGACAGACAGACAGAAAGATAGATAGATAGATAGATAGATAGATAGATAGATAGATAGATAGATAGATAGATAGATAGATAGATAGATTGTTGATGAAAATGAAATATCTCCTAATTCTTGTGAGTAGTGTATATATATATATATATATATATTTTTTTTTTTTATATTCATAGATTCATAGATTGAGAAGAGGTGGTACAGTGCAGTGAATTTATTCGATTATTTTTTTATTCGATTTTTTTTTTTTTGGTAAATATATTTTTCTCCAACAAAAATTTTCATTATTAATGAATTCAAAATCTTGAGCATGATCAAATACAATACTTGAAAATAAAATATCCCATAATTAAATGTTGTGAGCATTTTAGTTTTCATTTGATCCTCGTTATGCATAGACGCTGTTCCAGTATAACGTAAAAGCTTGTCTTGTTTTTGTTTTCCCCACTTTTTGTGCTCGGAGACTCCCACAGAAGTGGAAGCGCCAGTCGAATGCCAGTCCTTTGAAAGGTTTGCCTTGCTCAATTGTGCCCCATTTGTACCTCCATACAATACCCAACATGTCTAGAAGGGGCAGTCGGAACTTGAAGCTGTAAGCGTGAGTCATTCAATATGAAGGCATGTATTCAAAGTCATAGCTGCTTGCGAAGGAGCCGATTACAGGTATATTTGTGATATCTCATACGTCGCACGCTGTGATTGCTTTGTAATACAGGTTCTATTTGGCGCTATTATTTTATTTGTACAATGAATACAAAACGAGTCGCCAGATACGCAGCCCCTCTTTTATTCCTAACAAGATAAATGGGTTCATATCGATGCAGACACAAAATCAAAGCGGGATGCATCATCAAGCTTAAAGCAGCATGCAAAATCCTTCCATGCTAAGCATATAAAAAATGCTTCGCCTGACATTCCTAACTACACGATATCTCCGAAATATCGCCCAAACAGCGAGGCGTTTGTTTGGCGCGAGCGTGTTGGAGGCACGTCACGCAGCCTGGCCTCGCTGCACTCTCACTAACCCTGCTGCAGTCGCAATTCATCGTCATCTCTTCACAAAACAATCTTTAGAGAGGCGAGGATGAGGGGAGAGGAAGGGAGGGAGGAAAGGAGGGAGCGAGGGAGGGAGGGGAGGGACAGACTGGGGGGAAAAATGAGGGTAGGATGCAGCCTTGTGAGCCAATTTAAGAAATAACTGCTGATGCATCAGCTATTGACTGTTTCAGCACTCGTGATAACGCTCAAGGCGAAAGTGTGAGGAAAATGACAGCATCAAGCGCCTGCAATAAACTGCAGCCCGTGAGACCAAGGCAGGCCTAATTGACAGCTGTCAGGCTAATGGGAGCCATGACGGAAGGTTCTGGAAAAAAAGAGATCTGTTTATCAACCCTGGTGTGGATCCACGGGGAGGAGAAGTTACCCCTGCTCTTTAGCTCCCCCTCGAACACGCCCTCTCGCTGCTATTCACGGCCCCCGTTCCTACCCCGATCTCTTTCTTCTGCCATTCTTTTTCGTTCATTTTCCCTCCTCTGGTCTTCACCCCTCTCACTGTCGGATGCGGTTTGCGGCGTAAAAAGCGCAGGACGGCCATAACTAATCATAGTGTCAGTTGGCTGCCTGGGAGCGGTGCTTTTGGGCCGGAGCAATGCCCCTGTAATCCAGACACCCGCAAGTGCTGAGACTCCCCAACCAGCGCTGAGCGTCCACACAGAACAGGGAAGACACAGAAGGCGGACTGATTCAAACGAAATAATCAAGATACCTATTCCTAGATTGGAAATGGCTTCTACCCTTTCAAGACCATTCCTGTTCAAGCATGGGTCAACTTGGCATCCCAGTGAAGCTGCCAGATGCTACACTAACACACTGTAACCTACAGAAGCCTCTTTGTTTGTTTGCTTGTTTTCAGTTTTTTCTTCATAGACTTGACTAGGTCATGGTAGACTCGTGTTGAATTGAAGTCAACCAGACTTCATGTTTCACTCTCATAAAAAAGGCTTCTTCAGTTTTTAGTACTGCATTCTAATGCCCTGTAATTTCTGATTGTATTCTAATAAAGAGAGAGAGAGAGAGAGAGAGAGAGAGAGAGAGAGAGAGCAATAATTCTACATGGTCAACAAAACAAATCTTAAAGTGGCCCAAGACTTTTGATCAGTGCTGTACATCAGAGTATTTGCTCTACCATTCATGCTTCAGCCTGCTTCCTATTCAGAGTGGATGTTCTCTGGCCTTTTTTTTTTTACGTCCTGGACCTTGAAGATACCAGACCTTGACTGCGTTCATTTAAATATCAGTAATGAAACAGAAAGAATCTGCTTTAATTGCAAGAAATAACTCAAGGTAATTCTGCATTTCCTTAATAATGCATATGATTATCGAGGATCAGCGCTGGCTTTTAATAAGGATAATTAGCATAATTAAGACAGCATGTTTCATCATTCGACGGATAATTAAATTGAGGGTAAGAGAAAAAAACGCTGAACTGTGTGCCGCTTTATAACATTAAGATTGTCTGATTTTAGGAAAGTCTCTCACAGATACAGGGTAGATACGGAGTGTAGGTTCTCTCTCTCTCTCTCTCTCTCGCTCTATCTCTGTATATATATATATATATATATATATATATATAAAAATGTTGTTTACGTGTATTTCAAAAGCTTTAGCACTAATCTTTTAGTCTTTAAGTAATTTTTTTTTCTGATACAGTGTGCACACTGTTAAACGTTTTGTAGCATTCGTTCTAAACGTAACATAATTTACATTTCAACTTTTTTACATTCTCTGCTTTCTTATAGACATCATAATGTTTCAGAAATGTGTTATCCCTGTTAATATGTAATTTGTTTTTGTTTATTTAAACACATTAATTAGATAACATAGTTTATTCTTTCGTCTAACATCTAAGCCCCCCAATTCAGTCAGGCCCCTTTTTGAGTCTTGGTCAAACAAGGATTCTTCCTTGTAACGTTTAAGGAGTTTTTTCCTATCCACTGTTGCCCTAGGCTTCAAATTTAGAAGATAGTCTAATACTGTAAAGCCGCTTCAAGACAATGCTCCGTTGTAAAAAGAGCTATAGAAATAAAGCTGACTTGACATATTGTGTATACCAGAGTGTGGTGAACTCATAGGTATGTGTGTATATATTATACAAACAGGGTGTCCCATAAGTCCAGGATCACAGGCTGTTTGTTGTAAACGAAAGCGCGCAGTGAATAAACAATGCCTTGATAATGCACTGGCGCAAGCGTTCTGTTTTCTCTGCATACACCTCGCCCCAGACACAAAATATCTACTCGTGTGAGACCCAGTCCTTGTTCTGGTGGGCCTCAATGTCATGAAACTCTAAAACAAATAAACATTAAGCCTAAGACGGCGGATTTCTGTTACATCCTGTATGATGAATATCTAGCGATCTATTATCTAAGACAATCTCCATACGATCATGCCAAGCTGACAGGGGCCTCCTGACGAGCGAGTCTGATTAATCACTCTTCGTCGTCCACAATCAATCACCCGTCCTCTAAAATCACAGAAATCAGCTCCTTTGCGTCTCCATCATCCATCAGGGAGGCACCCGGATATATTTATGAGTTGTATTTAGCTGCTGGAGGACGGAGCAGGAACTGAGCATCGACACCTTCAGAAAAAAGTTTGGTTTCTTATAAGAGGTGTCATGATGACCAGCATCGACACACTCCATCTCTGTACTGTATGCGTGTGTGAGAGAGAGTCGTTCCTCCTACTTTCAAACTGCGCCGCCCGATCCGAGAAACGCAAAGCGAGCTAGACAAGAGCGACGTCTGATCTTCTCTCAGACTCCCCGAAACAACTGATATGTTTGGTCTGGCGAAGGCTTTGAAGCCTGGGAACAAAAAGGCACGGTGTACATGCTATTGTGTGCTCCTGAATGGAGATGGGGGCAACATTGGAGCCAAAAATAAGGAGGAGGGAAAAAATGAGTGGCTAGACAGAGAGTGTGTGTGTTTAAGGGAAAACACAGGAAGAATGTCACACCACTCTTAGCATGCAGACCAGTGTAGTGTTGAAATACAACGGCATTGTGATACCACATGTGTACTGAACATATCAGCAGGTGTCTGCGCTTTTCTAACTCTGGACTCAGTTTTAAAATTTGGTTTTGTGGAACGTCTAGTTCAGTGTGATAATCATTAAGGCAAAACACTGGAATATAAACATGAACAAACTACACAACGTGTACACAACAACAATGTGTTAAATTAAAAAAAAACCGTAACCAGTTTTAAACACTTGGAGATTTCCACACATTCGTTAACAAATTCATTATAAAATGCCTTTTAAAACTTTTTAAAACAAGTGAGGAATGCAAAACTGTCTAAACTACCTATGTCACAATTTCAAGGATCAAATTAACTTATTTAAAGCAGAACAGACCATTGTGGAAACAGTTAAGCTGAAAATGTATGTTCTGCAGGAATTGGAAAACTTTTAAAGCTTAAATTGGTCATCATTAAAATAGTACATGATATAATGTCGAATTTCTGCAATGCCTGAAATTTCTATTAATTAAAAATGGCTATTGTTCAAGTATAATTTGAAAAATAATGCTATATTCCAGAATATTTTGGCTTTTTTTTATACGTTTATGGTGTGTGTGTGTGTATGTTTTTTTTTTTACAAAAACAGTGACTGTTATTAAAAAAATAAAAAAAACAAACAAAGTATGTAAGTAAAAAGCAAATGATTTGCTTTAGGTTACTGAAATCATGGTTCGAGTTAGGTGTAACATTAATTAGCTGCAGTAATCAATATGTCAGTGAAAAGTCCTCCCAAAGATAGCAAGAAAAAAATTGTCATTGAGAAAGAGAGAAGAAAACTGAACTTTAAAAGGGCCTTGCTCAGGGACCCAACAGTGGCAGCTTGTTAGAGGTGGTATTGGAACCCTGGACATCCTGGATCCACAGCCAAGGCAAAACCAAACAGTAAACTGGACATTGTATAATGAATTAGAATTAAACGTCATTACTTCTGCTCTTCTTAATCAGTAATCTGATCACATTGATCTGAAGATGTCTTAAACCTTTAGTGGCCGAAAGCATAACCAGGTCTCACACTAGGGTGGCACTGCCCAACTCTTTGCCACCCCCTGTCTCATACCCAACCCTGTTGCTGTGTACATGTGTTCTGTTTAATCACGGTCGCTGTCCTCCTGACCACTGAAAGCAGCCATGTGATCACGCAGGTACCGGGGCACATTTGTCACCTGCAGCAGCAAATTGAGTTAGCGCTCAGACTAAAGGCATGGAGGACTGTGTAATATCAACTTGATTACATCAAACTAGCTGCAAACCTAATTGGGCTGGATGACAGTGTGCGAAGCTTGTCATCTCCAATCATTAGGCCTGTCAGGAATCCATCAGCTTTACAGCTAATTAGGTGAACACTAATGAAGCTGGCAAAACAACTTTTCTTTCTCTATGCCTGGGCAGGTCTTTACAGAGGGGCCGGCGCCGGGAGAAGGAAGCGGCCGGAGAGACGACGCGAAGGCGGAGGCAGAGCCGAAATGTTCTCATGCAAACGCTCAAGGTTGCGGGGGGCTGCATTTCCCAAAGTTCCTAATCAAGGCCCATCATCTGCCATCTTTCCTTTGCTCTTTCCATCACGCCGGTGCAATCAATTTGTCATCACTCTTTGTATGGCACGGCACAGTCGTCAACCTTATAACTTGCAGCTGTGAGGGCTGCTGGGAGGCAGGGATGAAGGGAGTGAGAGGGAACAAGAAAGAGAGAGACAGAGAGAGAGACAGAGAGAGAGAATGAGAGAGAGAGAGAGAGAAAGAAAGGAGGGGCATGAGGTTGGGAGGTAAAAAAAAATCACAGGAAGCTGGCTCGTCTGAAGGAAAAAAAAACCTCAGACTGCTCTCGTATTTGTCTTCATCCGCTCATCAAAGGCATAAATGCCTGAATCCTTTTTTTTTCTCTCACCCCCTGTGAAATGAGAAGGCTTTCAGTCATCCTTCATCCTCCTCCCTCACTCGCCCGCTCTCTCGCTCGCTCTACCTCTTCAGTGCGTCCATTAGGCAAAAGCATTTTGATAAAGTAAAAACTCAGGCCCAACATATTGGTTGGTGGTGGTGGCGGCTGCAAAGGAAGGGGGGGGTGAAAGCGGGGCAAATACGAGAGCACTCACTCTGCCAACTTCTGATTGACCATTAGAGCCATTGATGAATGTGGCTGTCAGAGAAGGAGACGTTTACATCAAATATGAAACAAAGTCGCTTTGACGGATCCGACTGATGGAGCAAAGCCTTCTTCCGTTTCTAGATGACGCCGTTAGGGACGCTTTTTCATGCCCCTACGTGTGCACGTGCTAATGGGCACTCGCATTACGGTATTTTAGCGTGGTGCGCATCGACCTCCAGACTGGTGCTTATCGATGTGCATCTCAGTCATAAAAAGGTAAAGCGCAGACTGTAGAAGAGCGAGTCGTAACGGTGCAGATGTTCAAAGGTTACACAAATAAAAAAACCTACCACTAACGGTTCTACTTTACACTCTGGTCTTTGTATATGATATATGAACTTACTCTGCCCGCCTCTCTGCTCCTACTGCAGCTATTCAATGCACACCAGTACTGAGTCTGGAACTGGGCTGCACAAGCTGCTTGGGTCTCTTAATGAGTCTTGGTCATTTTAAGAATACATTTAGGGTGTTTTTTTTTCTTTCCACTGTCACCTCAGGCATGCCCAGTTGGGGCTGTGGGTCTAAATATTTGCTTTGAGACAATGCTCTGCTGTAAACAGTATGACAGAAATAAATAAAAAATAATAAAAAAAGCTTTTGAATTTACCAACAAAAAAGTGACCATGAGCTACTGAAATAATAATAATAATTATTAGTAGTATTATTATTTGTATTATTATTATTATACTATTAATAAAAGTTGTAGTAATATACTAATAATACTAATATTGCCTACAGTAATAATAATATTATTATTAATAACAATAATAATAAAGATGTATTATAATTTAATATGAAACTATATCTGTATTGTATTTACTATATATTTTAATTGCATCAATAATAATGATGATTATATAATAATTATTATTAATTATTATTACTATTATTATAATGCACAAAAATACATTACATACTTTACATACTTTACGTTACGTACTTGTATCCACCAGGCCAGATAAATGTATGAATCTAAAAAATTCAACATAAACAAATCTTGTGCATTCAGAAAAAACACGTCATTTCCTCCCAAGGTCCAGCATACCTCCCAAAAAGGCAACTAAGGGTAACTGGGCAGTCCTGTGGCAGTCCAGCGACCACCCTCTATTTTCACAACCCGCCAACCTAGGTGGACACACAACGTGCGACAACACAAGAAACCATGCTCTAGCACGCAAGTCCACGTTTACAAGACAACCCTAGACAGAGTTCCACTCTATCACAGGGCACATTCATACATGCACACACGCTCCCTCAATTCAGACACACCTGCTGACCGAACATATCTTTGAAGGCAGGAGGAAGGCAGAGATACAAACAGAATCCAGACAGAGAATCAAACCAGGGATTTCTGGAGCTGTGAGGTGACTTTAGTAACTTTACTATCCGCCTCCTGAACAAATGAGTACATTTAATTACTAGAACAGCAAAATAACCCAAAAACTTGTGATAAACGTAAAGCGATGATACAACTAAAAAAAACTTGACAACTTGTGTAGACTCTCTGTACACAGTAGAGTTTCCTCACTGGATTAAATCTCGCACAACAAACAAAGAGGGACGACACTGCATCCTCAGACGGTCCATAAAAAACACCTGTCCCGGTCCGGCGGGGAAAGCGCGGCCTTGTACGAGTCGGGGGAGGAAGGAGCAACTTCAAGATGCTTTAATGGTTTTTGTTGTCAGCGAGGACGTGACGTCAAGGGGACTGGCGTTGCCATGGGGAGAGGATTATTGATGTTTATTGGAGATGGATAGATCAAAGGAGGGATACGTGAAGGCCAGTCAATCAAGCAGCAAATCAAAACGTGGCACTTGTACATTAAAACATTGCTTATTCCTATGAGCTCATCTTTACTCACACTGAATAACACACACACGCGCACACACACACACACACACACACACACACACACACACACACACACACACACACACACACAGATATATACATCTAAATAACAATAGGAGGAAAATGCGTTTGTGTTCAAATGATTGTGAAAAAACAGCTGGAAAAAAAAACCAAACAGTCTGATCATCAAAGAAAGTCCTGATAGTCAGCTGACAATCTGAAGCACTTTGTATCCCTGATGCTCCTTTGCAGCTCTCTAATACAACCAGTCGATATTAGCGAAAAGGGAAAAGGAGTGAGTGGAACAGAGGGAGAAAAGAGAGGAATCAAATCTGAAGTTAACTTAAACTGGATCTGGAATTGGAAAGCCAGCAAGCCCCCTTCCTGTTCAAAGCAGCTCAGATTAAATCAGCAGGAAAATCTCCCAGTGTTTCAATGAACAGCCACTGAAGTCCTTCTGAACCCAAAAAATGACGTCTACATGGGAACCTGGGGCTCCGGATTAAATCTGGGGTATGTGAAAAGTTTAAATGGATCAAAGAAGAAATGCAGCAGCTGACAAATTAACAGGAGTGTGTGGTGCTTGGCTGGTATGATGCCAAATAATAATAATAATAATAATAATAATAATAATAATAATAATAATAATAATAATAATAATAATAATTAAATGCAGTCCATTCAAACAATTTGACTGAGAACCCAAAATGAAATCAGTGCAAGCCACCAAACAAACTTTCTGTCTCAAAAAGCGAACATCAGCTAGTGCTTATGTCTCCCACGCGTGTCCAGTCACATCACAAACCCAACCTCGGGTTCAAAATCGCGCTGTTTAAGCAAAACAGAGAGGAAAGGAAGAAAGGAGCGTACCTGCCGACCGTCGGGGTGCCTGCTGTTTCCTCCTCGGCATGGTGCTCGGTTGTGGTGTGTGTGTGGGTGTGTGTGTGTGTGTGTGTGTGTGTGTTTGTGTGTGTGTGTGTGTGTGTGTGTGTGTGTGTGTGTGTGTGTGTGTG
>JAYJMA010000028.1:1631617-1647307 GCA_036873895.1 Parotocinclus cabessadecuia | reverse complement strand
TCACGCATCTTTCTGTGTGTGTGTGTGTGTGTGTGTGTGTGTGTGTATGTGTGTGTGTGTGTGTGTGTGTGTGTGTGTGGTGGTGTGGGGGTGTATTTCTATCTTTCTGAGGACCAACTGTACAACAACTGATGGTTGCAAAAAATCTGTGCTGCCTTATGTAACTATTGTTAATGTTAAATTTAGGGTTAAGTTTAAGAATAAGGTTTTAAGGTTAAGAGTTTTGGGATTAGAGCTAATATTAGAATTAAGGTTAGGATTAGAGGGAGTGTTAAGGATTTTGGATTGAGACTGAGTTGATTTAGGGTTAGGATTAAATTAGAGTTAATATTTGGATTAGTTTTATAGTATAAGGTTGTGATTAGATGAATATTTGGTGTTAGGGTAAGATTCAGATTTGGATTGGGTTTAGGATTAGAGTGAGATTAAGATTAGAAGTTGGGGTTTGGGATAGGATGGGTATGGATGGCCTTCCTTGTGTGTGTTAAAGCAAGAGAGCATGGGTGTAAATTTTCGTACTGTTATCTTAATATCCCCCACAGAGATCCCACATTACTAAATGTTTCAGAATTTGTTTGATAAATGCTTTTAAAAGTCAGACATCTGGCTCAATGGAAGCCCAGTGCTAGCAAACTATTAAAGACAGCGCCCCCTATGGCTTTAGAGTGACTTCAGGCTCAGCAAACGTTGTGTGTGATCAAGAGTTTAGCTAGAAAGCTCTAGGCTCATTTCCATGTGCGTGGAACAGATTTGTTGGGGGTTTGGCTTTATTATTTTTGTTGTCCATCATAGAGCTGTTAATACTAAAGTGAGTCTCTCTCTCTCTGTGTCTCGTTCCCTCTCTCTCTCACTCTCTCGTGCTTTCTCTCTGTCTTTCTCTCTCTCTCTCTCTCTCTCTCTCTCTCATACATACTCTCCCTCTCCCTCTCTCTCTCACTCTCCTGCTTTCTCTTTCCCTTTCTCTCTTTCTCTCTCTCAGGCGATCAAAGGCATTCAGCGCAGCTTCAGTGCTGATTGTTTAGAATGATGCATGAAGCTTTGAGCAGATTGTAGAAAGCAGGGTGAGGTTCATCTCTTTCACAGATTGGTGCTACAAGTCATATCAGATCACAGTGTGATATTTTTATCTCACCGCAGCATCTGTAGCCTGGACGCAAATAAATTCCATATACAAGAATTACAACAAGTTTCCCAGAACTGCGAAAAAAATCGACCAGAAAACAAATCAATCATGTCCCATATTTCTTATATCATGTCTAGGTTTAATACCAGGATTATGAATTTAGGGGTTAGGGCTAGAGTTAAAGTTATGGTTAGGGTTAGGGTTAGGGTTATAGTTAATGTAAGCATTAGGGTTTAGGGCTAAGGTAAAGGTCGTTATAGGGATATGGTTAAAGTTAAGGTTAAATCTAGGTCTGTGAGTAAGCTTATGGCTAAGGTATGAGTTGGGGGAGAGGGCCAGGTTTAGAATTAAGGTTAGCTTCAAGGGTTATATATGAGGTTAGGGTTAAATAAACTCATAGGGAGTATTACTCCTCCGAAAGGGCACGGGCTGTCCATTGAACCTGTAGTCATCTAGGACCCTGTATGGTAAATGGTGAACTATTAATAGGTAAGTATATGTTTTTATATTTTATTTAGAATAAGGGAGAGGTTAAGGGTTTAGCTTAAGAGCTAAAGTCTGGGTTTAGGACCTTTGAGGTTAAAGGGTTAGATTTAGGTAAAGTTCTTAGGTTTAGAGGGTAAATGGATAAGGGTTAGGTTTGGGGAAAGGGACTTGGTGGATTGGGGGGTAGAGGTTAGGACCAAGGGTTATGTTTATGGGTTAGGGTAAGGAACATGGCTTAGGTTTAGGAACAGTTGTTAGGTTTAGGAGTAAATTAAAGGGTCTGGGTTAAGTTTTTGGAGAGGAATTGGGTATGGGGCAGGGGATTGGGTTTAGGGATTAGGCTGCGGGACTGTGGGTTAGGCTTAGAGACAGGGCTAGGGTTAGGGTTATTTTTATGTTTAGAGTTGGAGTTAAGCTTGGTTATGTAGAGATATATAAGAGTGAAGGTTTATGTTAAGTTTAGTGTTGAGGTTGATGCTAAGGTTAGGGTTATTGTAAAGTTTAGAGATTAGATTAGGGTTAAGATAAGAGCTAGGGGTGGGGTTTGGGGTTAAGATTAGGTTTAAGGTTAGATTTAGGGGTTAGGGCCATAGTTAGGATTTGTCTTAAGAAAAAATAAACTGCGGTGAGGTGTGAGTTTTGGGGCTGGTTCTAAGGATAAATGAGATTGGTTTCGAGGTAAAATTTGAGGTAAAATATTGGCATTAGAGTTGAGGTTAGGGTTAGGTTAGAGTAATTAGGGGGATTAGGGTAGTGTTAGGGCTAGGATTAGTGTTAGGGCTTAATGTTATCTTGGCAAGGGTTCAGAGAAAAGTTTGAGGGTAAGGATTAATGCCGCCTTAATTGTGCACACCTGTCTCGGATCAGCGAGGACTATTTATATTCTTTGTTACTCTTTATTATTTAGACTTTGTTTTGTGTTCGACAAAGGTAAGGTAGGATCTTCTTTCGTCACTTCCAGCTTTTGATCCTTTAGTTCTGTTTTACGTTCTGTATATTTAATTACAATAGGGTTTGTCCTGCACATCACGTTTGCCTCTGCCTCTTGTACCGTTCGTGACAATTAAGATTAAATTTGTATAGTAATCAGGGGTTTAAGATTAATCTTAAGGTCAGAGTTTGGGTTGGTGCTAGGTTTATCAGAATAACAAACTTTTTATTTGTCAGAGAAAGAAGTAAAGGATATTCATTCAAATCATATGTGGGTGGTTACATCAAATCTTTCCTCCCAACACTGTTGTTCGGGGTAGAATTGATTGTATTGGCAAAGTTGAAATTTGGGTACCTTTTTGACTAAGGTTATGGACCTCTCAAAGGATTTTGGCCAAGCTCACACTGTTTCTGTTACACTTCAGCAACACTAGGCCAAAACTTTCAGTAAATGTGTAGAATTCAGTTCTGTTTAAATGTACGTGATTAATATTATAGATAGAGAATCAGTTATAAACAAGGTACTGTATAAAGCATGAGCATTTGAATTGACCACGCTTGCAGCTGAAATTGCATATAGACGTAAAAACTACGCGGTTCTTCAAGAAAATTGATAGAGTGTTGGAAATGGGCCGACAGGAAGAGAATGTAAGCCTCATTGTGTATGCACTGACAAATCCGAATGTGAGAGGCCTGTCAGTGAATCTGGATATTAAACACCTGTATACATGCAGGTAGGCTGCTGCTATTGACGTATCGCCACGGCGTCCCGCTCCATTCCATTTATTGATAACCTCTCGGGGTCTCTACACTTTGGAGAGCAGAAACAATGAGAAATCAGAAGCATCTGAGATCAGAAGCAATGAGTTTGTAGCGCATCTTCCTCCTTTTTATGCTTTCTCATTCGGAATCGGCGTCGTGCGAGCACCGGAGCGCGATTGATAGGTACAGAGGTGTTTCTTCCTCCCCCGGCTGCGAAACCCGCTCATTCCTGACGTACGGATTATCATAAAAGAAGAGTCCTGTCAGACCTCTCCTGATTTACTGACAGCCTAAGCCAATCAATCTGAAAGTTCAGATTAAAAGTGGGAGAATTGCCTCTTCTGTTCCTGCGTCTTTTTTTCCTTTCCAACTCCTTTTTCCACTTTAATCTAAGCCTAAATAAAAAGGGAGGCCTTTAAATATTTCACTTCCAGAAAACTCTGGCAAGTATTCATTGTGCTCTACTTTTTGCTTTCAAGCTCTCCGCAGGAGACAGCGCCCGTGACATCTTTATGTACGATGTTCCCATTTCAAAATGCCATCGACCCTTCAGATGAGCTGCACCGTGAACTTCTCGATGGAAAGCGCTGCAGTCCGATTTTTCTTATTGACACACCAGTGCGGGGAGAGGCCGTCCCGAGGCCGGAGTTCCTCCCACTTAAAGCTCTGCTTTACATATCCTTGTAATTAGAGCACAGTTTTTGTGATTTGCACTCCGTTATCATGATGAAACGAGTCGCACCTTTTGGCCACCTCTCCTTTCCGACGTCCCATTTTATCAGAAGGTTCGGAGGTGTCACGCCGACAGAGCTGGCACTAAATCACCTAGACAAACACACCATTAGCCCTGAACGCATTAAAGCAGCATTAAATATGGTAAACTATTCTCATTACCCAAACACACATGTGAAGTTTGTGAACGGCTCACTTAAAAAAAAAATCAAATCAAATCTGAATGAAAAGCAAACTGCTCTATGCTCCTTGATATCCGAATGCTAGTTTGAATGCTTCCAGCAGGAGATCACAAAGTCATTAACCATTTTCTGTCTTTCTCAGCAGTTAGTGCTGATGCTGCCTGCCCTCCATAATGTATTGTGCTGCAAACAAGAAGGATGGCCGGATCCCTGCCTCCCGGTGCCACGGGCCCTCACTGTGACATGGAGACTCAGGTATATGGATGGCCTAAGGAGGTCTCCATCATTCATAAAACATGCCGTGCCGTACTCCGCCGAATTGATCTTGCAAAAGAAGCAGGGTGGCAAGCCGACCACTTCATTAGTCTTTCCTCTCCACAAATCAAGCCTCAACCTCCACACGCTGCTGGTCGTTGCTTTTCGAGGTGCTCACCATAACAGCGTTTTGGGTGAAAACGGTTAAAGAGGCGGGGCCAAGAAGTGGCCACACAGTCATGCACAAACATGCAGAGGACCCAGAGCATGGTAATTGATCACTCCTGGTCATTTCAGGCCATCGTGGGACCAAGTCAAGTGGCTTCTCCATAAAACAATGTCAAATATTGATGATATTTCTTTTCACTGGCCTCCGGAATGAATTGCCCCACTCACTGAGCCGTCATGATGAATGCTCTTTATCGCCTTTTCTGTTGTTGTTGAAGTGCCTGGACTCTTTGGTGCAGTCGGGAGGCGTCGAAGCTAGACCCACTGCAAAGCCTCCTTGTATTCCTGGACTGGTTTGATCTAGACAGCAATCTGAATTGGATTTCTAAAGTGCTCGTATGATCTAGAAGTTCACTGTCCGTCAATTCCTCACCAAACATCATCTGTGGCACGTTTGTTTTCTAGCTTGTTCAGAATGACACCAAACCAAAGCGAACATCTCGCTGGCAGATACAGATCACAAACGGCGTAAGTGTCAAAATAAAGTAAAGCCACGCTCATGGATGTAAAAAAAACAAAAAACAAAACAAAAAGAAGATGGAACATCTTTCTCTGGATCTCCTGCTTTGTCTGTCTGTCTCTCTATGTCTCAGGGAAAACAAACCGTTCTCATATTGTGTTATCTCTTTAAAGTTGCATGGCTGCCCCTCAACCCCCGCCTCATTCCTGCACACCCTATTCCCTCAACTGTCATTCCAGCAGGTCTAAAAGCCTGTCATGTGAGATGTTCAACATCAGAAACGGTTTGTGTGTTTGTCAGTTTGGACCCCAATAATCCCAGCAGTTAAGATGAGAGTGCCTGAGGATTTTAGAAGCTTATAGTTGGCTGATCGCTTGGCTAACTGGTCCTCAGAGACTCTGCATGGCCCAAGGCAGCATGAAGGGGTGGGGTTTAGCTGTTCAGGTGCCTCTGAGATGCCAAAAAAGACAACAATTAACCACATTTCTTTCCCATACCAAAACAATCCAGTTTGAATGGTGACACAAGACATAGATCATATCCCTAAGAAATAAAGCTTTCATAAACCAAAGTGGTAGAACTGGGATTTGAACTAACAACCTTCTGATAGGTACATAGCCTTAACTGTTGAGTCTGATGTTATAGAGAAATCTTCATTTGTTAACTTGAAGTAACCATCTTTGTTCCGATTTCTTGTCATTCTTTGTTTAAAGAAAGTGAGATTGAGCATCAATAATTCAGTGTGTGTGTGTGTGTGTGTATGTGTGTGTTGGGACAAACAAGTCCCTCTTGATATGGCTTACTTGAAGTGCAGCTCAAGACAACAGTGGTACGAGAGCTGGATGTCCGAAGGGAATTCCCAGTGTCTCCATTACCAGTGCGAAGCGATTTGTGCGAAATTATGTCAAGTGACAGCGGTCCGAACCTTTGGGGATGGTGGAATGCCTGAACCCAGAATGGACAAGTTTTTTTTTGTCTTCTGAAGCAAATCCAGCTGCAGACAAAAGAGCAAAGTCTAAAAAAAAAAAAAAACAGTGAATACATTAGTTTCTGCTCAAGTATTTCTCACAGTGTGGATACCCTTTGTCTAAGTACAGAAACAAATAAATAAATAATTAGATGCTCATCTTAAGTCTAAGTGAATGCCAGGGACGACTCTAGACATTTATGGTTGGGGGGGTGTGTGTGTTAAAATTTCACTGGGTATAGGTGTGTATGAATGGAATGCTTCCTTATCCTAATGGGTAAAAAAATAACATCAGAATATCTCCTTGTCATTATTTTTAGGGTAAAGAACATTAATCTCATCATGATTTCTGATCATGATCTACTGATATAAACATGATCCATGAAATTCCTGTTTCTAAAACATGTTTCTTACATTGTGGGTCCTAAAATGTAACTATCAGTAGAAAAACATAATCTCCTATTGGAGTTCATGTCTTTTGTCACAATATACCATGAAAATGACAAAATGAATGACTTTTTCCATATTTACTCATTCATTGACAATAGTGTGGAAAAAGCACAAGTTAAGAGCAAAGTTAGGAGCAAATTTCCGTAGTTTTAATGATCCATGTGAATACTGTTCAGAGCATTATCTGAACATCAGGTCACCCTTTCCCACTGGATGACTGACCCAAGAGGATACTGATTGGAGAAGCTACCAATCTAAATCTAAAGCTATCAATCTAAAAATCATTAAACAAATCTGGCCTGTATGGCAGGACAGAAACAAGGAAGTCGTTCCTGAAAAAGTGCCATGCTGAGTCATGTCTGTGCTTTGCCAAAAAAAACACTTGAAAATACAATCAATCAAAAACAAGATTGATCTTTTTGGACTAAACCCCAAGCAGTATGTTTGGTGAAAACCAAACACCACTGAAAATACGCCAAGCCGACTATGAAGCATGGTGGTGGCATCATTACCATATCATGGGGTGATTATCTTCAGCAGGAACTGGGCAGCTGGTCAGGACTGAAGAAAAAATGGGTGCTAATAAGTATGTCAAAACTGTTTGGCAAAAACCTGGGCAGGAAGGTTCATCTTCTAGCACAACCTGACCCTTAACATGCTGCTAAAAACCCACACAAGCAAACAGTGGCTTAAAGACAGGAATGTTAATGTCCTTGAGTGTCCACGTCAGACTCGTGACCTAAACTCTGGTTGAAAATCTGTGATTGGGCTTGAGGAGAGCATCAACTGAAGTCAAACAATTTTTCAAGGTTAAATGTGCAAACATTCCCCAATCAAGAAAAGCACAGAACAAACTGGTATAATTACAGTAGAAGGTGTAAAAATTGACCAAATGAAAGATGTTTATAGATTTTCTATAGGCAGTGTACACAGCCAGATCTGTTCTACCAAAAAGAGCATTATAATCTTAAAGAGTGAATACTATAATCTTGCAAATATACAAAATGCCATCCATCTCTATTGACATTTTTTATACAGGGATGTTACCTGGTACTATGACACGCCCATGGCTAGTATTAGACCTCATACCACTGTACCTCTACTAAACGTCCTTGGCTCTCTGGCCAGGCATTCGTTTTAGCAAATGCGACGTGACAGTATGACTCAGCCGGGCTGCACCAAACCCAAACGTATTATGGAGTCGTGTCTATAGTTGTGTCTGGTATGAAGCTAAACGCTGGCCTATGTTGTGTTTCTCTTTGACAAGGAAGCACCAGAGCTGTCCATCAACTCTCCACACTCCATTAGCATGAAGCAATCATCTGCTCAGATATTCATCACACACACTCTGAATAAATGCACAGGGCTCTCTTATCTAGGCCATTATCTGTTCCATTTGCATTCATGGTTGGTGAGAGACTCGCTTGTTCAAAAAGTCCTCTTTTTGGAACTCACATCCTGATGTTAGCACAGGTCAGAAGCAAACTGACAAGCTAAGGAGACTCCATAGGTAAGTCTGGTTGCTCTACACAAGTACGTGGTTTAAGTTTAAGCATTTTTCTTTCACTTTTACTCACTATGATTCCTCAAAACAAGCGATTGGCAATTCCCTCACTCAAAGTCACATAGAGAGATAATTCTGGTCACAAGATCATCTCTTTGCTCTCCAATAATGACCCTTGTCAGACCTTGTCTGGATACAGAGCACTAGGCCTAGACCATATCCTCTCTATTCTCTGGGATAGAATCCAGACCCCCAGCTGGCTCGTCCATCTGCATCTCCAGAACTGCTGCTCGCTGGATGTTTTGTACTTATTGCATCACTCTAGAGCACAAAAAACACACTCAGAAAACCTTTAGGAATCATTTCGCTAAAAAAGAGCTTTATGAAAAGAAAGCAACAGATGCCAAGACGTACATTCTCTCACCAATTACATCATGAAAGCCATGGTGCCAATTCAGGCGGTTAAGAGACAAGTTTTAACAACTTTTGAATATGTTAGAAGTATTATATAATGTATCATTATGGAAAAAAACAACCAAAAAAATAAATATAACATTGATGTCAATACTGAACACTCCTAGTGTACGCTTGTTCCTAATAAAGCACTCAGAGACAGTATAGCCTCCACTTTTAAGTTTGGGCAGGTCTTTAATTTGGATTCACACGGTTGTAGACCTACAGCGAGAAGCAGCAATTCATTGCAAAGTTGTGCAGATGTGCGTCCGTACGGGAAGAAATTGATCACAGCACTGCTGAGGGTAAAAGAGTTGGCCATTCTGCCTGCAGAAGAAAAATCCCCAACATGGCTGATCCAGATGCAGGAGGACAAACAAAATAAAAAAGCAAAAGAAAACAATAGAGTAACTCCTCTAAAAGAGCAATAGAATCTCAGGATCACATTTATATGAATCCCATCTGGATAAGGCTTAGTAAGGTCTAAGGCATGATGGTCCATTATGTTATGCTTTGGTGGGGTATTCACTGAAAATGGTATTTAGAGAATATCCCTGAAGAACATACCAAAATCCAAACAGCTTATATCATTTGAAACCTGTTTGAGCGTGCCAACCCATTTTGGATAGCAAGGCCGTTTTAATTGGCTTGTCCTCAGGTTTCTGGATTAGGTTAGAGTTAGTTTGGTAAAGTAATTGGAATTACTCTGTGATCCCTCCCTCACCGAAGGAACGGGAACGGCCTGTACGCTGTGGAACGTAGCGACTTTGGCTCTGTGTTCCTGTATGGGAATGGTTATTAGAGTGTGAAGGCATTATGAGACCCAGATGTGCCATATGATGCCTGACCCCCGCGCGCACACTTTGCTCGCGAGCCTGCTTCCTCCGTGTGGCCGAGCATCTTTTCCCAATAAAGCGTGCGAGCGGATGTTGATTGAGAGAGCAGTACCGTTTTTATTAGTCAGCATGCTAATCTGATTTTCTCCCTCTCTTCTGGGCAATCACATGGCACCGATGATCGCCCGGAGAGGCCTGCTAAGAGTTATGGCACGGCTGTCCTGCGGATCGGCTGAAAGATGGGGTGATGCTCAGAAAGGGAAGGTCACAGGCTAAGAATAGTCAAGATTAGAGTCAGTGCGTTATCATTATCTCATTGTATTAGGGTTTCTCCAGCCTATATTCATCTGTCTTACTGCTGGGTAAATGGAAACTGTTTGGACTGTCATAATATTATAGATGCTAAAACCTCAATGCAATCTCTGATATGGAATAAGTGATGACTACTTCTAATAACAACAACAAGGACTGTGCTATCTCTGCTGCTAGCCCAAATAATAACAATAATACAAGTACAATAATAATGTGTTTTTTGCCCTACAAACACTGCGATTCTACACCAGGGGTGTCTGAAGAAAAAGATTGGACCATAAAAATATCTAAGAGCCAGTCGTCTGTCTTTCCAAAAATATTATTCATAAATTCAGCAAAACATTATTTTCAAAATATGAAGGAAAAAACATTGTTGACTGCTGATTTTTTTGATAAGAGTAAAAATGCCACAACTGTAGATGTTTTGTTTGGACATTTATGCAAAGTGCATCATTAAAAAATGTCAGGTATCTCCAATCAGCCTTGCTCATGTAGATTGTGTTTTATTAGACCTACTGAACGCAACAACAAATCACAACCAGAAAAAGTCACATAACTAAATAAATCAATGCTGGAAGACCAGAAGACACGACCCACCAGAGACAAATGTGTGGGGTGTTGTTATGCCTCAAGCGGACTGGTAGGAAAAATTGCAATGTGCAGTAATAATGTATGTAAATCTTAATTAAAATGTGAATGTGGGACACGTCCAGACTTTGGACACCCCTATCCTACACCTTACACACAAATGATAGTTTATTAGAGTTAAAGATGATTTGATTTCTATCAAATACATAATGATAAACGTTCCATGTCTTTATTTAACATGTAGGGTGCAGTGGTGTTGGAGTTTGTTCCTAATCTCCTGGTGCCAGTTCTCCACACAGTCTAAGATGTCTGCATTTGCTCTGCACATCATTTACAGTGGTGGCATCTGTTCCTGTGACCTGCACCCGATCCTGAGCCACTGTCCCCATCAGGGTTCTCTCTCTCTCTTTCTCTTTCTCTCTCTCTCTCTCTCTCTCTCTCTCTCTCTTGTTAGTCCTATTCAATAAATTCCTTATTTATTTTCCATTTTATGTCTGATCCATTTGTATCCATTAGTAGTTCCACTCATATAACAGGTCTGATAACAAGCAATCTGATATGCTAGCGCAGTCCTGGTGGTGCCATCTAACTAGTTTGGGAGTGACTCAAAGAGAGAAAACCAGTCAGGGGACCACCCCCTGTTGCTGAATCAGAAGCCCAAAGCACCCCTGTTCTGGATCGTCCCTGCACCCTGTATTCGCCAGTGACAGGCTTCAGCCTGACCAGAAAAAACATGGAAAAATATAAGACTCCCGAAACAAATTGCAAGGTGTTTTAATGTGCTTGCCTAACAGAAAATCTAGGAATAAAACAAAAATCATAATATCTGCTATAATATCAGGACCTAAAGGAGAAAAAATGGGGTAAAAAACACTAGTCATTCCTTGCCTTTGTCCTTATCAGTCTACTCACCCTCTCCCTAGTCTCTCTCGCTCACTCGCTCTGCTTGGCTGGACTAATTGAGTATCAAAACAAACTAATTAATCACGGGTACCGGTGAAAGATGGACAGGTCCACAGAGGTGATGTTCATCAAACTCCCCCAATTTGTTTTTTTAATCCCTGCAGCAATTTATGTGCTGATGTTGCACACTTCCCTCCCTCTTTATTGCCGTACGGCCAAGGTTAAGCGTGCACATGCTCATTTACTATTTATGATTTTTCATAGATTATAACATCTCTCTTTCTCTCTTTCTCTCTTTCTCGTTTTCTATCTCTCTCTCTCTCTCAATGCACAGTGCATTAATCAAAAATAATGAATAAAATGATCCATCCAGCAATGCTCCCAACCTCGTGTGTTTCAGGAGAATAGCCGAACAACTTTATTAATCAACACTTGCTGATTAATTGTTACAAACTGCCACGCGTAAATCCTAGCAGTACTTTATCCAGCACTAACAACGTCCCCGGTGCTCTCAGCTTTATTGAGAGCGATTGGCGAGAAGATGGGCAGAACGGATGTAAACCCGAGACCCGGGAGCCCTTTGTGAAAAACTTGGAGATCTTTAAGACTCACATCGGTGTGACGGTCGCTTGTTGCCCTTGCATGGCTCCCCTTCCTTCCTCCCTCCCTCCCTCCCTCCCTCCCTGCATGTTGGCCTCTGCTGGATCTCGGTAGGATAAGGTGAGGCGCAGGAGTAAACCATTAAGGATGACAGTTTCACTTTTCTCCCCCTAATTACTTGTTCCTGCCTATGTGGCATTTCTTAGAAAAATTTGTTGAATAATGACCGGCATTAAAATGGAGACTCTTAAGAATTTATATGCACCGCTTAATTTATCATGTAGTTTCTTTATCTCTTGGCTGGATTTATATCCAAAGTGTCGCAGGCCCTCTTTGCTCGCTGACAGCGCCGTCGTTTTCTTAAGGGCACGCCATGTATATCGGTGACAAATTTCCCTGATGCCATGTGCTCCATTCCGTCAGCCAGCGCACCGACTCCTGCACATCGTGTTTATTTGCGTTTTGGACGTCCAGGGGAGTTGCTTACACACTCAGAGTCCTGGTTCCACTGGATTACAGATCGGAGCTGACAAGGTCGCTTTTGTGAGGCGCATCACGGAGGGTATTTACACGCATGCCAATAATCTGATGGCTATCGATTTTGGAAGTTGTTTGATTATTTAAGTGCTCATGCAAACAGGTTACTCATGTAGCTGCAAACAGCCTGGATGTTATCCTAGTAATCAGCTTATTCGTTGTACTTGTACCAATTTAACTGCTCCTCTTCCACCCTACTTCTACTATTGACTGTTAGATGTCATGTGACTGTTATGTTATTTTGGGTTGTGTTGTGCTTGTATCAGCATCAGATGCAGCAGTGTTGGGTTTTAACACACTTATGTCTTGTAATGTACAGTTGAAAAACTTTCGGCGGTTAACTGAGCAGAGGGTCAGGATTTCTCGACAAAATGTCAATGTCATATTGCCACAGCTCGACTAAGCAATGCTGTTAAACCACAACTTCTGAGTTCAATTTCTCTGAACTTAAGGCAAGTGAAGTCAAACCATTTCTATAGCACTTTTTGACAATGGAGGATTTTCTCAAAGCAGCTTTCAAACAGTGAGGCCCACAGTTTAATTCAAACTGTTCTGGCCGTCTAGATGATATGGATAATTGAATCTAATTAGGTAAATAACACATATATGAAAATAGTTTAAAAACACAGAAGAGAAATAGAATGAATAAAATCCATTCATCCATCCATCCATTCATTATCTTCTGATTTATCTACACAGGCCAGCCGATGCCCACCCAGCGGTGCCAATCCATCGTAGGGCACACACACACACACTCAGGTACTGAGCACTACTTTAGAGACATCAATTAACCTAACATGCACGATTGTGGAGAAAACCCAAATACCCGGAGTAAACCCACACATTTAAAATATCCTCAAATTCTTGTGAGCAGTATATTTGTTCAGTTTGTTTATTTAATCAGTTAATAGGAATTTAATTCTAACATTTATCGGGTTGGGAGGCTATGAGCATGTCTCAGACGATCAAATTTTATAACTGCTTTAGAATTACTTTTAAAGGTAGCTGTAGTTTGTTTAGATGACTTCTGCTTATTCATACCAAGCCAATTCTGATTTATTTCTATTTTACAGAAGAGCTTTGCTGCAAAGCAGGTTTACAAATATATAGTCCCAAAAGACCTAGCTAAGCAAGCCTGGGGTGACAGTGGATAGGAAAAACTCCCTAAACAGTATAAAGACTCAAACAGTCTCATAAATAACAACACTGGCAAGCATACTTTAGAATGATTTGTCACCCCAAGCTGCTTCTGTGATTTTTTCTTCTTTTGAATAAAAGTTATTTTATTTCAACAGCCATATTAAAACGTCCTGACAGTCCAAAAACTAAAACTTTTATATGATCGTGTTTTTACATATGGATTATGAATTGTGTGTTCTACACACAGTAGTTCCTCACATTAGCTGACGTATCAAAAATATTTCATTAAACAAGATGATCAGACAAGCAAATGAAAAGTCAAAGAAAGTCATTTGATTATGTAAACTCAGTTATGGTGATTGAGTGTGAAGTGATATATTGGGGTGGTAGGAGCATGTTAAACTGGAAAAGAGTATCTCCACATTGTGTTCAGTATGGTGTATGGTCACCCAAAAGTGTCAAAATACACTGACAGTGATGGGGCAAGGACAGGATAAGATTATCCAGCAGTTCTTATGGAATCCTCTTCATATTTATTTTGAAATATCATCTTATTTTTGAGAGCAGTATAGTTAAGTGTTTGGCTCACGATTGCTTTTAGTTATTCTGTAAATGTACAGGTGCTAAATCTTGGCTGATATGCCCTCTTCTCTCCACCTTATTAAAATATGTACACTTTTTAGGTGCACATTAGAATGATTAATGGAACGGACTGGGCTGGCTATACGAAAGTCCAACCTCAGCCTTTGCTTTATTGCTGTTGTTTTTTTTTCTTTTCCTACACTTTTTTTCTCCTGTTAGTAATTTACTGCATGCTCCTGGGAGCATAGTCTCTAATGCTCAAGTCCTTCAAGGGCATTTGAGTGAGTACAGTACTGAGGAGAGGCTGTGGACAGCGCCAGACCGTGTGCCGCATGTTCACCAGACGACTCCATCTTGGATAATGTTGCTAATTAGGCTACCACTAATGGCTAGAATGGGGGAATCCCTCCTCTGCTTTCCCTCCTCTGAAGAAACTGCACTTTAAAGGAGAAAGAAGTTATTTATTTACAAGAACCGAAACCGAGCTGTCCCTCACCCTCTGTAGAACAAACACAGCGCCTTGGATCGCTCTGGCCTCTTTCTGCTGCGGCATGACAACAAGGAATACATTATGGAAGGTTCCAGCTTAAACACTTAGACATGTGACCTAATGAAATTACAGGTTCTCCCTGTCTGCACTACTTTGCTTTAGCCCCTGTGAGCATTTCTATGCTAATCAGATGCTAATACATGGAAACGACAGCAGACATTTAACCCTGCAGTACAGGAACGCGGGCGAGTGAAAGCCTTTTTTTCCCCTTTGTCTTTTGTCTTCATCTTGTACTTAATGGAAGCCTTAGAGACTAACCTAAATGTTACGGTTCTACCTTTTTGGAAATTAAATGCCCACTTTTCCTCTCAAATTGGACCTGAGATAGCGTTTTAAACTCTGACCTCTTTCCTGTCCAATCTCTTTCAAAGCATTGTTACTGATACCAGCGCGGCGCGTGATGCTAAACGATTAAGTTGGTGCATTTTATCGTTTAACTGATGATTTTCCCAAAGTAAAGACGTTAAGACAAGCTCTGCAGGAAAGAAAGGAAACAAACGTAACGTGTTATTTAATGTGGAAACCCGGAAGAAACCTATGCAGAAGGCAAGCAAAGTTTTGGGGATTTCCCGAGCCTTAGTTAAACTCTGCATTGCTTGTGCTTTTTCTTAAGGCTTCTGATTTCATTTCTGTTTTGTTTACCTTCTTACCTTTTAATAACTAGATTTAAGGACCTTCAAGGGCCAAAGAGTGGCAGATTAAAAGTGCTGGGACTTGAACCCTCAACCCTTTGGTCAGTAATCCTGCTCCTCAACCACTGCATTGCCAAAACCAGCTGCTTAGCTTCAATGTCACTAATAATTATGATTATTTACGAATGTTTATTTTTACCCCTGTCCACAATGTGCCGGTCCATCTCAAGGACAGCAAAACATTGTACATTACCCAACATTTTAATTCCCTTTACAGTATGACTTCTTTTTATAAACCACCATTCCATAGCCATACAGGTCTGACCAGGTAGCATAACAGTATGTTACAAGTTGAGAGAGGCTCTGCCAAAATAAAGAGCTGGAAAGATTCAATTCAATTCATTTATATAGCGCTTTTTACAACGTAGCATTGTCTCAAAGCAGCTTTACAGTAATACATTATCTAAAAGGCCAATCC
>JAYJMA010000028.1:1610018-1625469 GCA_036873895.1 Parotocinclus cabessadecuia | reverse complement strand
CACACACACACACACACACACACACACACACACACACACACACACACACACACACACACACACACACAAACACACACTGAGCACATTAGCATCGCTCACAACATGGATCATACTGGTTGATAGATCCATATCAGTGCTGAAAACGATAATCACATCACCATACAAAACAAGAGTGCCGACATCAAAGCTGATGACGAACATGTATTTGTTTATGAGCACATAATTATCTTTAATTTCTTCAGATCAAATGCAGCAGCCGTCTCGCGAGATTTTCTTGGCTACTCATTCTGTGCAATTGGATACAGTTTATTTGGCCTCTTATGTTCTGCAGAAATTACATTACACTATATTTTGGGATGTTTATGGAAATAGTTTTGTTTGAAGTATTAAGTTGGCTATTGTTGAACTTCTTTAAATGATCGACTGGTATGATTTGCAGTATGAGACAACAGAAATAAAAAAGGCATGCTATTAACTAATCCCTTATTAAAAGTGTACCTTACTTATAAACCGCAAGGCATTGTGGGTGGCATGGAATTGATACCAGGTGGAGCCAGGTCCTCCCTGTGTCCATGTAGGTTTACTTTGGGTGCATCTCCTATATTCCAAAGGCATGCATTAGGTTCATTGGTGTTCCATCCTTGCATTGACAGTAAGAAGGCTGATAGAACCATTAACAACCAATAAGAAGCCTATTTAGTTGAGTACCTAGTCTCGTAGCTTTTCCAGTTGTTAAGATGGTACCCAGTGGGTTTGGACTCGCAGAGCTCCAGATGTGGAATGAAGATCAGTGAAAAAGAGAATCATGGAGTCATGAATCTTAGTTTCAATTTCAATTTCAGTTTCAATAAATTTCTGGGAGCAGTCGTCGATGTTTTCTATGATCATTCTAGCAGTGCTACAACACCAAATCTAAAGGTGGCCTAAGACTTTTGCACAGTAGTCTGTATGTTCTAATGTGGCATGCTAGGAGAATTGTAAGCTACTGCTACGTACCTCTGGAGCTTTAAGATGCTGAAGTCTCTCCCGTCAGTATAAGTATGGGCAAAGCATATGTCTACACAGACAGTAAACTTGGTCCTTGTAGCATTACCATGGAACACATCTTTAGGGACCCTTTCAGAGCGCACTCGTCCTTGTAGCTTTGAACTTGTGATGTGCTGATCTTTCCGTATCCTGATTTCTATTCCCTGATTGTGTCACTGTGCTACCCTGAGTAAAAGGGTGACATATTAACTCTTATCTCTACAGCTTCAGTACATTGGGTTTCTGCCATCGGTATTGGCATAAAAGTTGCCCGGGATGTACACTGTTAATTCTGGATTGGACTGATCTTCCGGGAATGCTATAAATAAGCAAAGAAAACAAAGCGTTTCACAGGGCTGGCGCACTAACCTACAGTGGCACTAATAAGCAGAAAAGGCACTCGCTGTGGTTCTCGCTCCTGCTCTTCTCTCAGTGTGCTAATGCGGGCGGCTGTGCGGGGAGCCGTGGTGCCTCGCAGACAGGCCGATCATCGCTTGATTTATGGCACTGACCGCTGCCTGCATCTCTCAAGCTAATGACACATACACTAAAGTCATTGATTTGTATGAATGGCCTCCGTTCTTCATCTATCACAATTTAATGTAAGGGGCTTTGCAATGCAGAGTTAGAGAGTCAGAGTGGAGTGCTGGAATCTGCAGGGAGGAGGCAAAAGAGGGATGGGGCCTCCATTCCCCCCCAAGTCATGAGTCATTTGGCGCTTCTTTAATATATAGACTCCTCCGTTTATGTAAATGGCCCTGGAAACGGGGTGCTATGTTCAATAAAGCAGATAATAGCAACAACAGGGACTGCTCGACAGAATTGCCTCCATTCTTCTGGGCAGATTTAGAACTGAAGGGGAAGGCTGGCCTCCATTTTATTGTGCTATTGTGCAGAAGCATGGGAGCATTTGGTTTCAAGCAGCAGACGGGTTAAGACTGCATACACACTACAAGTTAAATTGCTCCATTCATATTTAATGTGCTTCTTAACCAACACCGGTGTGAACAGGTCAGGGTCCTGAGCACAAATTATGACAAACATCCAGTCACATTTTAGTTTCACTTCAGATGTACTTCGGTCTTCATGTTCTTTTGTATTGCCCCATATCAGAAATATGTTAAGATTTAGCTGTCAGAGTACACAAAATAAAAGTATAAGAATCAGTAATAAAAGCATAGGCTCATAAAAATCTGTATGAAACATATAAAATAAGTTACTTCCTTCTTTTTCTCAATTCGGATCCAGTTTGTTATTGTGCATTTTTAAAATGCAGGTGTAGATGATGGGTGTCGCTGTGCTGCAGTGGATGGCCTGGTTCCCTCACAGCACCCTGGTTCGATTCCGAATCCAGACTTTGTGTGTGTGGTGTTTGTTTGTTCTCCCCATGTCTGCGTGGGTTTACACCGTGTACTCCAGTTTCCTCCTATATCAGCTATAACCGGTTTTGCTGATTACAAGAAATATGGAACAGGGGTGCAGTGCAAAGTGCAAAACCCAGAGTGTGAAAAATATTGATATGAAGTTTTTTAGCAGTAACTACCTCCTGACTGAAAAATTGTTTCAATGAAATCCAAAACTTCTGCAATGACCTCTCTGTGAACACCTGCTCCAGGAACATATCAGTGGAAAATTTTCGTTGAAAAAACCTTCCTACATTGTTTTCATTTCATCAGAATAAGTACATTTCCTCATGTTAATGAGGACATACTTGATGTTATGCTCACATATGTATGTTTTAAGTAAGTAGTAATTTCACCCTCTTTAACAACCCTCTTCAACAGTGTGCACACATCTTTGAAAGTATCAGTGGCGGTTTTCTACCGCCAATACGTTTCCACTGATAAACACACTATATGCACAAAAGTATTGAGACACCTCCTTATTACACCTACAGAATTAGTCGGTCCCCCTTTGCACCTATATTAACGTCAACTTCTCTGGGAAGGCTTCCTTCCTTCTTCTTACCTCCTTAGTGTGATAACTCAGGTTTGTTGTTTGCTGGGTGTCACATGAACCCTCTTGGCTGTGTTACCTTCTGTTTCTCCTCTTTCTAGCTATGCAGCTATAGATAATGCTGCTGGAGTTTCATGCTGCACATGGCATCAGTGACTGTTAATAGGCTCTGTGAATATATTCAATATGTAACTACATTTCCTCTTTTCTTTCCGACTTGAAGTTCCGGAACCTGTCCCAGCCCTCCAAAGGACTTCCCACTGAGGACTCGATATCCTGGAGTGACTCTGTGTACCAGACAAAATATTTGCCGATATGCATATCTATTACATTTTTTAAATGTAACTCTTATTATTTACCTAATTCCACTATTAATACAGACCTATTTCAGTTAACATTTAGGCCACCCAAGGAGGATGGGTCCACCCAAGGTTTCTTCATTGGAACATTCAGGGAGTTTTTTCTTGGCACTGTTGCCCTAGGCTTGCTAAATTTGGGATTGGCCTTTTAAAATAACAATGTTGTAAAGGTGCTTTGAGATAGTGCCCCACTGTAAAAAGTTCTATAGAAATAAATATGACTTGACTTTTGGACCATGTCTATGGGAATTCATCCAGAAGATCATTTCAGACATCAGACATTGATATTGGACAAGAGGGCCTAGCTCACAGTCTCCACTGTAGTTCAGCTAGTCCATAATTATCAGGCTTGTCCCAATGCTTTTGTCCGAATAGTGTATTTAATTAAACAGTTATAATATATAACTACTTAGACCATCACCTGCTATAACAGGTTTATAGCACAATTATGTCAGTGTTATTACAAAAATAAATATAAAGCTCATATAAAGTGTGACCAAATAGTTTAAGTCATTTTAGATGACCTAATTAACCTAATGAGGACTAAACACATCAGAAACAAAAAGCACACACAAGCACCTGCATGGCCTCCCGAATTCCTATAGAGAGGAAGGAAGCAGTGAGTTTTGACCCGGTAGGTTTAAATCAGTCCAAGGCAGGAAGCGAGAGTTCGGGTGGGAAAGCAGACAGTTGCAGCGTTTGCAGAAGTCGAAATATAAGTAATTCAGCCTGAAGCTACAGTTCATTTTCTGTATTATCTGGAATGCAGCTGTATTTAGGAGGAACGCTTTTAACCTAAGTATTAATGTTTTCTGTACATTTTCAGGTCTCACTTTAAAAGATTAACCAATGAAACTAAAAAAGCTAGAAACCTAGATCAAAGCTGGATTCCTGCAGTGCTCTTCTGGCTGCAACTGATCCAGAATGCAGCAGCACATCTGGTTTTCAATTTAAATATGTTTTCTCATGTTACCTAACTGCAAAGTTCCCTTCACTGGCTCCCTCCACCTTCTTACCTAAATGCACTAGTTCTAATTTTTTTTCTGCTGCGCCCCCTTTATGCCGATTAAAATATGTTATGTTCCAATGTCTTCAATATTTTAATGCCTTCATTTTTTTGCACAGACACTACAACTACTACAACTGGCTTTTCAATCAGCACTTAAGTGAAGACAAAAAAGGCAATTACATATTCATTAAAATACAGTGTTCCCTCGCCACTTCGCAGTTCACTTGACTCGGTGCATCGCAAGTTTTCAAAAAATATGAATGGAAAAAATATATCGCAGATTTTTGCTGTTTTGCGGGTTTTTGCAGAACTCGATCTGCACATGCGCAGTACTTGTGGTATAACTATGCATGTATTTGATGAACTTGTACATTAAAAAATTTCTAAAAATTTATTAAAAAATATTAATTGTAACAATAAATGAACGTTATACATCTTACAAAATTATGATTTACAGTAAATAGCGTATTTACTCAGCGGATAAATACACACCGAAAATGAGAAGTAAGACTAGAGCATCGGCCGCCTGAGTCGCTACTTGCCGACATGTTTTTATCTGTGGTGTTGTGTTCTCTGTTTGTGAAAGTTTAATTATAGACTGAATTCATTCAAGCCCTATGATGCCGCCCAAACGTTCTGCAAGTTCTACGGCTAAAATAGTGTATAAATACTTAAATAAATATAGCGTTGCTACTTCTACTGTGTGGATTTACCTTCATCATATCCTTAAAGGAATTACTTCAATTTTGTTCTTGCTTATTTTCGCCAGCATGAGGAAATACTACTAAGGATAGGAATGCATGACGTTATGTTTTGGTAAGTCGCTCTGGAGAAGGGCATCTGCTGAATGCTGTAAATGTCAATATATATGTAAATGAAAATTTATTTTATGCACCATAATCTTTTCCATGTAAGTTTCAACTTGTTTTCTGAATCCTAATCTCTCCAGCTCTATTTTTTCCCCTTTCATCGCAGTCAGAAGTGATGCCGTGTTAATTATCCCAGCCCCATTTTGTATGCGGATGTAAAATGGTTCACACCTCTCACCTCGCGAGGTTGCCAGGTCTATTTCTTCCATCTGACACCTAATCAGCTAATAATGGCAGCAAACTAGCACGGGCCAATCCTAATAAATCTAGCTCACTCAAAAGTGCTCTCTCTATCTCTCATATGCTATCTCACCATCCATTTTAGTGCCTTTCACATTTTAATGTTTCATGCATCAGTGAATTAAAGTAATGTTCCAGTCCGGATCGAGAGTGTTTAAATCACATCGGCGCTGCAGATGTGGAGTCGATCGGTCGGCTTTCTTAGCACAGCTTGAGATAACTGTACTTTGAGAGACCTAATGATCCAGTTTTACATTTAGCGCTGAATTATATCCTCTTTTGAGTGCTAGGTGTGTGATGGATTTTAAACGGCAAAAGTCTTCGAACGTGATAGTCCCACAACACATTAGTCTTCATAAACAGACGTTAAATGACAGGGTGAGAGCGTTTTTCTTTGTGAGAACGCCGCAACATAATAACACGTGGCTCTGTGGTACATGATTAAACAATATACCGCAGCGGGGGGAATTCGATGCATATGCATATTTTGCCCTCCAGCACATTCACATCTACTCGTTTCCTTCTATACAAATGTATTTCTGAATGAGACAAATTCATCTTTGCACGTCTATACCGTCACAATGCACCATAAAACACATCTTACTCGATCTGCTCCTTTCTTAGGTTATCATTTATATCTAAGATAAGTGGAACACGGTCTGCGTTTCGTTTACAGCCAAACTGCTCTTTAAAATTCCAGCAGAGAAATAAACTTCATGGTGCAACCAAAAATATGTCCTGTTTATTCCATCGCTTCCGATCCAATGATGATGTAAACACAACAACTACAGGTGCAAACCACATTTCATCAGGTAAACGACAGTTCTGGGACACTGTGTAATTGTTTGGGAGTAATGTGGGGGGTTTGGTTCATCTTATTTCAGCATTACAGCAAATAAGGTAGAAACATTGTAACTTTGCCATTCCACATTTCAACGATGCACCGTGAAACCTGGATCAGAGCACCTGGTTAAGCTAGACGTGACGGTTTATGGATGTTCATTGTTGTCCTGTAATTGATCCATCCATTTATTTTTAACAGCAGCTTTTTCCTGATCAGTGCGGAGTCTGAGCAGATTCAGATATCCAGAAGCACATGACGAGCCTGGAGACAATGCACCAGTCTGCCGCAAACAATCACACACGAACTGTTAGAGGCAGTTTAGAGAATCAAATTCACTGGCATGTTTTTGGAGGTGGGATGAAGCTGGAGAACTGGAGGAAATCCACACTAAAGTAGAATATCCACAGTAAAGGCGAGTAGCAAATGGAGCCACACTTCTCAGGAACACCATCATAAAAGCCACGGTAAAAGTCATTACATAGTGAACGTGATGCAACAGAGCAAAGAGAAAATGTTATTTGTACAGCTCAAAACATGACAGTTTTTTGCTACCCGATTCAATTATTTATTTATTTTTGCCACTGAAAAAATTGACAAGACGGACAAAATTACATGTCAGTTTTGGGTGCCAAAAAATGCAAAAGTACATAGAAAGTACAAAAAAAACCCCACCAAAAACACAAGAAAGGAGCACAGAGATTTTCACAATATCATACGTTTGATTTAGGAGGTCTATTCAGTTACACATCAAGTTTAAGTATTTGCTCGAATATAATGTATTAACAATAATAATAATAACAACAAGAAGAAGAAGAAGATCTGAATCCAAATCGGAACATTTTCCAGAAAGTAAAATGGCTCTGTGGTGCTGGTGAGAAGAGGGAAGACAAAAAAACTGGAAAGGCAAACTGAAAATAGATGCTTCATGAAAGATGCTACTGAAAATGTGCTTCTTGAAACCCAGAAGCGACTGAGATTGGTTAGTTAGTTTTGGATGCTGGAAGAGGTTTGCAAAAAAAGCATTTGGTGTGGAAGGTACCATCATTATACATGAGTTTAAGTTTAATGTCATTAGAATAAATGTGTTATGAATATACAGAATAAATGTGTTAAGAATATACAGTCAAGTGAAGTGGAGCACGTGTAGGATACTTCAAGGAAACCAAAAAGCAACTGGAGAAAATACATCCTGTAGAAGAGTAGCTACAAGAAACAAACACAGAAGCAAAGAACTTGATGGAAACCAACAACGAAGTGGAATAGATGGAGGAAGCCTCCAGTGAAGTAGAGTAACTATAATTACCAGCGGTGAGGTAAAGAAGCTATAAAAACCACCAGTCAAGAACAATAGCTGAAAAAAAACAGCAAAATATCCATAGTAAGATATGGATGTGACGTTCAGTGAAGAGGAAAACCTGGATGGTGTTTTAAGAAAATTCATAGTAAAGAGTAGCTGGTCTGTGGTGATGAGTAGCTTGAGGAAACCAACACAGAAGAAGAAACTGTCAGAAAAGTGGATTATATTGAGAAAATTGACAGTAATGTGAAGTAGCTGGAAGAACTGTCAGTGGAAATGCACAAAGACTCACGCTTTTGTGTAATACCAGTATAGACTCCACAGTAAAGGTGAGAACTTTTGTAGGAGCACCTGTAGGAAACCCATGATAAAGAGTAGCTCAAGGACATCCATCGTGAAGATGACAAGCCCAAGAAAACCAATACTGAATTAGAGAACTGAAGGAAACAAACAGTGAGGTACATTAGAGGGAGAGAACAAGTTAAGAAGAGTACCTGGAATAAGTACCAGTGAAGTAGAATAGCTGGAGGAAGCCCAATGTGAAGTGAAGAAACCCCCAGTAAAGTAGCCAAATTCAGTGGAATGCCAGTATAAAATCCACGGTAAAAGAAGGAGACCTTCAGTAAAGAGGAGAACCTGCAGGTAACTGAAGGAAACCAACAGTAAAGTGTAGCTGGAGGAAATCCACTCTGAATATGAGAAGCTCAAGAAAACCAATACTGAATTAGAGAACTGAAGGAAACAAGCAGTGAGGTGCATTAGAGGGAGAGAACAAGTTAAGAAGAGTACCTGGAATAAGTACCAGTGTAGTTCGAAGAAGAACTACAAGAAGCGAACCAGAAGGAAATTCAAAGTAAAGTGAAACAGCAGAAGGAAACCACCAGTGTAGCTGGATACCTGAAGGAAATTCATGGTGTATCACAAGGAAGCCCACACACACTGAACGAACATGCCAAACAGCACACTGTGCTACTAGTTGAAGATCAAACACATGTCAATGTGCAGTAATTTGGACTGCCTAATGCATTACTGTATGAGCCGTGATAGAAGAAGACATCCAATGCTTTATTCTGTAACCATTATATTACATCTGTCACTGCATGAGCAGGAGCTCGTAAACAATGAGCTGGATTCACAGGTCCTTGGTAGCTTGGACGCTTCTATGTGCGGTCTTACAGGTGGAACCCTGTAATGTTTTATCTGACCTATCTTAAAACTCATCCGGACCAGGTGAAAATATGACTCACAAATCATGACCGTTACATGGAAATCCGGGACCTAAACAAATCCAACCCTTAATGAAACTCACCTTGCGTTTCAATAAACACAAGGATCGCTCTAGAGAACGAGGAGGCACCTGTGTTTGGAAAGTCGGCGCTGAAGCTTGTCTAGAAACAGATGCCTTGCTTGTCCGTGAAAACTCTCACCTGTCTTTGATTACTAAGAACGATAAAGCAGGACAATGATCTCAGACGCGCTAATCGTGAGATGAATTTGTGACGTGACTCTGATTTGCAAGCCTGATCGTTTCATAATGATACATTTCATGCATGCTTCAGCAGCAATTAGCCTCAAAGTGAATGCTTATTTGTTGCAAACAGATTCGCTAAACGAAATCAAACGCGGCTCTCTGCCTTCAAATCAACATGGACAGCCTTAAGTGAAGTGATCCCTTACTCATTGCTGTGGAGATTGCCAGAGCTTTCAAACTCGTCCACTATCCTAATAACAAGACGTCATTCCCTTAAATGGTCATCTTTCTCAAAAACGTAGAACATTTGTCATTTATGTGAGTGCTTGCCTTCCGGAGCATCTGTCTACTGCTGCTGGAGATGGATCCAATTAAGCAGGCTGGACGTCTCTAACAAGGTGGAAGGAAAAGGATTCCTGGACAAACAATGTCCTGCCGTAATGAGCGGCCCTCATTTCAGCATGTCTTCTCTCTCTCCGTGGATTGATTCCACCTCAAACTAGGCAAAGTTTCTTTCTATTTAAAAAGGCACGGCTGAAGCAGCGAATTAGAAGCGAGCACCAGGCTGTCAGGTCTGAGATCTTTGAATGCTTCTTCAATCAGATTTCTATGATTATAATCATGGCAAGCTGCTGATACAGAATGTGAAATGAACAAGGAATAGATGCAAAAGACGTGGATTTAGGAAACGATAGCGGGCCTCATTTCGCTCCGACAGTAAACCTTGCTAAACAAGGCATGGCTTGTCAATGCAGAGGAAGGCATGATCAATGCTCGAGGGGCAAGTGGATCTGCATTGATTTCTGCGCTTCTAGATTTTCAAGCAGGCTCTTCATCAACTCAAGCACTTTGTCCTTCCCAAATAATCAGATCGAATACTAATGTCAGAATCCCCGGAGATCAGCAGGTCTCAGGCGTTAGTGTATGGGGCAGTTCCAAGATGCAGGAGAAAGTAAACAGGTAGGGCCCTAACCCCTCTTCCCCAGTGCCCTTTAGATTTCAGAAATGGATGACTTTAGGTGCACTCGAATAATAAATGTACATGCAATTGGTGACATTCTTGCAAAAAGCCCAAGTGTAAATAAGATCTGGGTCCCTGAAGATGTGGTGGAACCAACTCGGCATGGCTCATTCATTTTCCAATTTGCTGCTAAACTGTATTATTACAAGAAACAGTCAGTGATTAAGGACCAGAGGAGGAACACTTTAGAAGGCCTAAAGGAAACCCAAATGATAGAGGAGAACATGCCAAGTTCCAGCTGAAGTCAGACAGAAATGGTGTAAAAAGCTGTTTATGTAAGGCAATCAAATTGGTGTCATATTAGTTTGCATTGTGTAATGTAATGTAACAAAATAATACGCATAATGTAAAAAAAGTTTGACGGACGGACAGACAGACAGACAGATTGATAAATTGACAGATAGATAGATAAAGATTACAGTCCAAGTAGCATAACAATACAGCAGCAAGTATGCACTGTCATTCACAACCAAGATTCTACAGGAACACAACAACTGAACAGATAAATGCATTCACTAAAACATCTGAGAGCCCAAACAACAACAGAAGCACATAAAGATATAAAAATAGAGACAATAGTTTATAATACACAGTATTATACATAGTATATATGGTAAACACAGTGCAATTATGAATAAATATATAAATGAATGACTGTGCAAAGAGAAACAATTTCAAGTAGAAGGTAAAAAACAGCTTTAAATACCTTCAGACAGCATGTGGAATATGAGCTGATCTTACTTTTGGAGTACATCTTGGCCAAATATGAAGCAATTCAATAGAAAATACAGTCAGAAGCAATGAATGTGGATTCCTCACAGTCCAAAGTATTCAGATTTAAAGGTGTGCTGTAGTCAAGAACATTGGAGCCAAAGAAAGAATGAGACCAGATTATGATGTGTTTCATTATAAAAAATAGAAAGGAGGGGAAAAAATAGTACATAATAATACATAATATTGTATCATGTATTTGATAGCAGTAAAACAGTACATGGTAAAATATGATATGAAATAATATCAATATCAATTATTATTTACTATTACATTATAATCTAAGTCAAACTAAAAGAAGTGTTATTTTTGGAAGCTCGTTATATTGTAACTTTTCCCTTTTCCCTCGCAAACTTAATAAGAATCACCACATAAAGCCACCTGAATATCCATTTTATCCATTTTTATTGTTAGATGTGAACATACTCCTCCTCATCCTACTACTACTACTACTACTACTAATAATAATAATACTAATAATAATAATAATGATAATGATGATGATATTTCCATATTCCCAGGCAAAGTCAAGCAAATCCAGAGAATTCATGTTTATTGACAGGATCCTGAAGGAGAAGAGCATGAACTTGGTCCCCACCAATCAAGAGTGCAAATTCAAACACTAAAACAACCATAAAGGTGCAATTTGCATGAACGGAGTTTAAAGCTGAACATGGCTTATTTGGGTCACTTTGTAAATTTAGCACTTTGCGTATTCAAACAAATACCATCACAAATAAAAACTGCACTTACCCAGTTATACAACTGAGCTGAGCAGCTGGGCCATAAACACCTCAGGCAGTAGGCTGGGATTTAACCACATAAACTTTAATAAGTTAATAATCCAGAGCAGTTAGGCAGATTCAGAACCCATCAATGGTCAAGACAGGATTAGAACTCAAAACCTTCCAGTTAGTAATCTATATCCTCAACCAATGGGCAGCCACATTAAATCCATGTGTCCTGATACAAAGGTAAATCTATTTGTCCAAGTCCCACCTCTTTTCCTTCCTGGTGAAATAGTCGACAATGTCTTTAATTTTTTATTCCTCTCGTGACAAATGTCCTGAAACATTTTATAGCGAGGCAGGTAATCCTGAAAATTGACCTTCATTTGAATTTTTCATAAAAATGGAGGCAAAATATGAATAAATCCTTGTCTACTTTTGTTCCGCAAAATGCATTAATCTGTGCGTTTCAACCCCCCACCCCGTGTCAGATTACACTCGATCAAACTTCCCCCCCGCCGCACTCGCAGAAACCAAAATTTCATTCCTCTTGCAGAATGTGTTTCTGTCAATATAGGAGATATAAATAGCTGAGGGAGACAGTGACCATTCATAAATCTGGCTGAATATTTAAAGAGGGTCTTTGGGCGAGTTAGTAAGAGAACAAGAGTAAGAGAGAGAGAGTGGGTGGCTCAAGTTGCTCCTCAATGTGATCAATTGCCTAAGTCCTACCTCTGCGGCTCAGAAAATTACAGATTGGAATCATGGAATCAGTGGCAGTTTATCATAGTGTGGGATGGGGCTTGAGTGCCCAAGTCACCCGCTGAGAAGAAGGGGTGAGAGATGACAAGGTGGAACCAGAAAGAGCGGGGTTGCAAAGGGTTACAGTAATATTTAGGCAGAAAACTCAATCTAAGGCAAAACAAGTTCAGTACCTACTGTAAATCTCATCAGTGTTCTCTAAAATGGACGGCCCTGCTGAGATAGAACGCTCACACAGATGGGACCCAAAATGCTAAGCTATGATGGAACCAGTGGAGAGTAACAAATGGAACACAGATAGAACCGGACCATAACGAGAGATAGTCATGACATAGAACATGACTAGATCCTAATGGAAGGTGGACTTAAGTAAAGAATGCTTTGCAACCTGCAAAACTGACAAACCTCACCTTGGCCAACGATGACTATGCACAGAGGAAGCCAGTGTTCTACTGACTGAGCCAGGCTGGTTCGTATCCCTCTTCTGGCAAGCTGAGGTTGGTTGAATATCATTCTATCGCTTATTGGTTAGGCTTCTCTGTTCCACCATACAGGAGTTCATGGCTCTGTTCCACCAGGCACATCCTGGTTCATTCTGTATCTAGGTAATCAGGGTTGGGCATCATTTGTATTTTATTGGTTTATTCTAATCTTGCTGATCAATTGCAGTTCCACTTTCAATTCCAAAATGGTAAAAAAAAGTGCCAAATGATTAGGTATAAGAAACTACTGATTCATTCATTTATGGAACTGTCTTTATGGATCTTTATGGATTTGTCACACCATAATAATCTTTTCCACTGATATTCAATACAATGTTTTTGAGCATTAGTTTATTTTAGCCGTTTCATCTTGTTCCCTTTCTGGAAAAGCGGTTTCTTGTTTTTTTAATGTTGCATACACATTTGATGTATTTCCTGGTTGTATTATAAGGGACTGGGAAATTATATACGGTCATTATCCCCTTGCTGAAACAACAGTATATGAAATCTAATGGTGGCCTAAGACTTTTGCATAGCACTGTAAAACAGTTCTGATTTTCACACACACAAACATTTAAACACTTATTGAGAGTGGAGTATATCAAACCAAAACTAAGAGATGGCATACACGATTACATGACACGCCGGTCCTGACGCATACTGTAGGTGCCTCCTTAAAACAGATTTTTTTGCACTAATCACGACCATGTACTTAAAGCCTAAAAAATAGGGAAACCATAAGTAGAAGTGAAATTCTGTTTCTAATGGACACTTGGTCCTTGGAATTTTGGAACAAGTTCCAAACCCAATTCTACAGGTTGGTGCTTTCTGTAGGTACAGACCCAGTCTAGAGTCATTTGGGTTTTCACTTTATGAGTTAAGGATCCAGTGGCCTCCGGTGGTAGCACTAACAGAATCTGCCCTTCCCTCTTTGCCACATGATATCATCTTCATGAGCAGTATTACGTCCTGTATTGTTGCCTTTTTCAATATCCTCAATATTTCACCATGGAATTCAAGATTTTAGTCCAACGACATGCAAACAGTTATAGAAAAGCATTTTAGGGCAGCTTTGAATATGTTAGACTTATTTCAAATTGAATACACTAATTGACTGGATGTACCGAACAAATTCAACAAGCATTTCTAATGCATTACATGAGCACCAGTCTCGCTTTTTTCCGGACAGACCTTTAATATTGTCATAATTAATTTACATTTTTTATTTACGCAGATGTTTCACATTATAGTATGAAAATAAAACCGCAGAATTACCCAAAGCTCTACCACATGGGGGCTTCGATTCTGCCATTCAGTGTAGAGCTTTATTAAAGACAGATGTCAGATACTGTAAATAAATATAGGGAATAAATATTGTCTTGTGACTTTCGAGAAAAGAAAAAAAGGCCAGCTGTAGTTTTAAGACATTCAACCATTAATCTGGAGAAGCAATGGGAGCAGAGAATCCAGACAGAGTTAGCAACAGCATGCTAATAGTATGAAAATGTGATGTAATGTGCGATGTTCATCTCTATCCAGACTTTCTCACTCTCTTTATTTCTCTGTCCAGAGCAGACGAGGCCAGAGGAGACACAGAACGTCTGCAGCTCATTAGAGGATCTTTTAATAAGCCGTATGCAGGCTTGGCGTGGACAGTTTAGATTCCAGGGCCTCCATGCTTTAATTGTTTTAATTATTCAATATAATTGGTGTAGCTCATTGTGATCCTGGAGTGATATCACTTTTAGTCACAAAACAGATATGTTTTTCTTTCCTACATAGCAAAGTTTGCTCAATTAAAACAGGGAGACGTTCATGGGATTATAAATAAGACAGGGAGACGTTCATGGGATTTCTATTCATGGTTTTGTACTCAGTGATTTTGTAGTAAATAAAAGGTAAAAGAAGCTTTGTTAATGATCAGGAGATGTCATGAGTAATAGATTGTGGTTCATCATTCAAAACAGCAATTCTTTTCACTTTATACATTCAGAGCTTAATTAAAGCAAGAAAATCATTTCATTTGTTCCTTTTTTCCTAGTATCTTAAATAATAAAGTAAAATGAAAGCACCAACTAAAATAATTGCATATTCTGTAAAATTAAATAAGTATAAGTAATGCTCGCCTTGCTTATTGGTTCTTCTTTTGTATACCTTTTTACCGTAACGCTTTAGCTTTACTCAAAAGATGGGTTTGTTACTTCCTTAATGTTTAGTGAAAGTGGAAAGATCAAATATTCAGGTTTATTATTTTATTTTTTATCTTATTTATATGTGCATTCGAAATAAAATGTATAAGTGTGAAGGATGGCAAAGGAAAGGCAAAAAGATAAGAATCTTTAATTGTTGGTACTTGCTAATTATTGGTCATTATTTATGAAATATGTGCATTGTTAAAATAAAAGAAATAAATAACAGCCCATTTGTTTACTTTGTTCCTTAGGTGTTGACAGTTGTTAAATTAAGGTAATAACCTAGTTAATTTCCTTTTTTAATGTTATTTTTACCTTAACACCTACTTCTTGATTAAGGAAAATAAAGTTCATTTACTTTGACCCTTGCTGGTTTCATTTAAAAGTACCAATATGTCTCTTCTGCTTCTTTTTGTTTGTTGCA
>JAYJMA010000028.1:1589601-1602985 GCA_036873895.1 Parotocinclus cabessadecuia | reverse complement strand
ATAATAATAATAATAATAATAATAATAATAATAATAATAATAATAATAATAATAATTATAATAAGAAGAAGAAGAAGAAGAAGAAGAAGAAGAAGAAAAATATATTGTTATTATTGTTGTTGTTTATTATTACTATTATTATATAATGCAGTGTGTATATATAGTTAATGATTTATGAATGTATATATTTTTATTTATTTATTAGTATTATCTAGTCTATGAATATTGATTATTGATCAATGTGTTTTTGGCTGGTTTTAGGTAGAATCATTTCTGCACAAGACTGAAGTTGATGTCCAGTTATATGTTTATTTGATTTGTGTCAAATCAATTTTATTCATATTTACAAGAATCAAAGGCAGAAGTCAGGACCACTGTGGTGACCTAAAGTTCATCATACTAGACTGCAGACCAGAAGGTCCAGGGTTCAAATCCCGCCTCTGCCAAACTGCCATTATTATGTTCTTCAACAAGGCCCTAATTGTTTAGATTATGTATGCATGTACTTAAGTCAGACTACTTCAGAATCAGATGCCTGCTTGATAAAAGTCCCTTTTCCTGATGACAAACGAGTGTAACAGCACAAAGAGGATACATGCAAACCTATCGCACAAAAAGAAACACATTTGTACAAAGGTTCATAGAGCAGCTGGCTGAGGGTTTTTGGTCTCCCTCTCTAATATTGCATCAGTTTTACATCAGATTATGTAGCATGTTGCAAATGTTAACCAAACACACACACCCATACACACACACACAAACACACACACACACACACATTACAGATTGAGTATTTGTTAATTACAGTAATATAACCACATTGTGGCTGTTCAAGCTCAAATTCTGCATTCTGATTGGTCAGGAGGTTGATTTATTTTCTATAATAGCGTGGTTCTGATTAAAACATGAAAGAAATATGAAAACAGCTGCATGTAAATCACAGGTTTATATGAATCAAATGATTTTAATTAGCTTTATTTACTGTTTCCATAGTAACAGCTAATTCACTTTGTCTTATAAAATAGCTGGCTATAAGGCTTTCACAGTACTGATCATTTGAGGAGTATTTATCGTTGGCAGAGTGTCCTATAGTCGTACAGTGCGTGTTTAAATCAGAAGGACATGAGTTTAAATACCAGATTCCCTCAGCTCTGTATCTCTTTAGCAGTACTGTTTTACAGTAAGTTCCCCAAAAGTTCCACAACCCTTCATAATTACTAAGATTTATTATGCTCCATGGTTAAAGCTCCAATCTATAAATCAGAAGAGGCCTGATTTGCCGCTGTTAAAATAATGTTAACATTTGGTTCTTCAGCCTTATGGTGGAGAAAATGTGTAAGCGCAGTGCTAAAGGCTGCGTACTGATAAGGTCATGAGCTCCAATGCCAGTCCAGTTCAAACAACAGTTTAATGTTTTGCCACTATATATTTCCATGTATATATATATATATATATATATATTGCAACACAGTCAATTGAACCAAGTAAGTAATGGGTAAGGGGGCCTATCTTTAAGGATATATGTCTGGAAGACGGCTGCCATCTTGGGGAACGCAGCGCAGCTGCCGTTTCATAGCTACAGACTCCAACAACCGACACCCAGAAAGACCAATTTCACACAGCAGTGTTCCATCCCTCACAGCCAAATTGAGAGCAACCGGGACTGTGGACCACAAGACATGTCCTGTTACTTTTGACTCACTCTGTGTCATGTGACTTTTTTTGTGACCTGCACAGCATCTTTGGAAGATCACGCTATTTAGTGTTTTACTTCGAGTGCCCAAGCTCAAATCATGTTCATTGAGGCTGCTCAGTCTCTGTTGGACCCTTGGGGTAAAACCTGTGTATTGCTCAGCTGAATTGTTTGTTACTCTGGATGGGGATGGCTTTTAAATATGAATTTAAGGTTAAGTATCTTATTCTTTGACAGAATATGTGTCATCGTTTTCAACTTTACATCATACAAGCAGACACAACCTATTTAGATTCTACTTTTATTGAAAAATGATCGACTTGAATCGACGGAATGTTTCTGACACGTCACACCAGCCAGACGTTGATTATAGTCGTACACCCTTATTGTTTGTTCCTTATGTAATGAACCCCTGCTGTCTTAGCAATTACAGGTCTGACTGTAGTACTGCAGAATGAAGAACACAAATACTCCAGATCCAATCCATCGCCTGGACAGAGGAGACACATGCAGAGATGGAAGTCATCTCTCAGTCTCCGCAGCAGTGCTTCCATCTGCAATGCAAAATTAACCTTGGTTTAATCCGAGTACGCTGGGGCACAGATGAGAAGGGGATGTGTTGCGTGGGGGTGCAATGAAAGACCAGTGACAGGACCAGGGTTCAAATGCTGTACGTCGCTCAATTATATTTCCTTGTTTCGCCTGTCCTTGGATGGAAAGCCCTCTGCTCCGGTGCATTATTCTCACCCCATAACAAATGACACCCACAATCCCCTGCACGCAGCCAAAGAAACTGATCTTTTCTGTCTGTTTGGCAAAAAAAAAAAAAAAAAGCTTCTCTTTTTTGATGAAAAGGCTGTTTGTGCGAGGCTCGTAGTCTAGGGGAGGATGTGGATCCTTCTGATTGTGATTGCCAAGTGCAGGCCGAGGCCATTATATCACTGAATCTTTGTTAAGCAGGCCTTGAGAATGCATGACAGTATAATTAATCTTGCCATATGAACAAAGAAAGCCTCCTCAATGGTATCAAGGATGCTTATTAAAACACTAAACAGCCTCTGCGCCCCGTACGCGGGGCGCAAAAAAAGATCCCTTTGAATTCGCGCAAGAAGAAAGTCATTATCTTTTTGTTTAGGATTTGGAGGTGGAGGCTTTGTGGAGGATTTGGAGGTGAAATTGATATGAATGTAGTCTTCTCTGCTGTCAGGAGGGATGGGGTGATTTTTACAGAAAGATGAAAAATGATACCTGTGAAGAAGACATATCATTTTGGAAATGATGCTGCTCTCTCGTGGAACTCAGGAAATATTGCTTTAATTAGACACTCTTAGTGATCAGATCGGGAGGCTTTTAAAAGGTCTCTCATATTATCTTGCGTTCACATTAATTACTTTGCGTCTGATAATTTACTATTTCCAATCATCTAAAACTGAGATGGAACAGCATCGCTGGTAAAGTCTAAACATTAATCTATAAATTCTTTTTCAATCCTTATCCCTTTTTCCTGATCAGGGCCGTGGAGACGTCAGCTCTATGGCTGGAGACACCATAATTGCGTGCTGTGCATAGCAGGATTGGTTAGAGGTCGCTGCAGTAGGAGCGGATCACCATGACCACCCTTGGCTCCATGTGTTGCATCTTGCCTAAAGGTTAGGATTAAAGACAGGGTTTGTGTTCATCATCTATGACATTGTTTGTATTAAAATTGATGTGATCCAACTTCATTTAACTAATTAAACTAAATAAATAAATTAGACTCCAGGTTCCATCAACTGACCCACTATCCCGGATTTAAATCACTCCTATAAACTGTCACAGGTTTCTAAATGGAATATTTTATGGGATGAGTTCAGGCTCCCAGTCCCAGTATATCAAATAACAATATCTTGCTGTCCTGAAAGGTCTATATGCAGAATTGGGTAGAAGATTTCAAATCATTTACTTTCACTGTTACTGTGTCCTGTTGTGCAGGTAGGTGCCACTTAATGATTACATTACATGACATTACCATAGACACATACCTTTTTTCTGCTACTGTAATGTAATTATAAAGGGTTTTTTCACATAAAAGTGTGAGATACCACTGAAACCATGAGTGAAACACTACCATGTATACAGCATCCCTAATCTCATTACATTTTTATCCACCCAAATTCAAGATCATTGGAACAGAAAACCGGAGTGAAAGATTTTTATTTCTTTTATAACCTGTTAGCATTTTAAGACCCCTGTGGATAAAGCGAATGTATGTTCATCAGATCATTACTAACAGAGCTTACAATGCATATTTAATAAATCAATTGTTAAATCATTGTTCCTTCAGTGAATGGGAGTCCAGATCATAAACCCTGATGTTTCCTCCACCAAAAACTTTCCTTTGATCTCAGACGTCAGAACATCGCCTCGCTTCCATTCTTACCACTTTTGTCGTTAAGATTTCTGCAGGACTTTTGCTGTTGTTTCCAGCTTCCTCAGCATTGTGCTCTTACTGTGATCTTTGCATGATGAGAGCTACGATGGGCAATAAAATCAAAGGCAATATTCATAATTCCATTCAGAATTTACATCATGAATTTACAATCATAAGAACAGTAAAATGTCTTGTTTTGAATAGACATGATGTACAGAGTAACGTTTATGTGATATACAGCAGCCACCACCGACCTGAAGTTTAAAGGCTTTGCTCATGCCTGGATTTTAACTCACAACCTTCTGTTTAGTGTAGAGCCCTGTTGCTGCAAATACTTCCATATCCAAGTAACAATGCACAGCAATATTCAAATCGATTTCCCTAGATGTGAGGAATAGTTTAGGTCTGGGTTACAGGCAGTTTCACGCCATCTCTTGTGACCCCATCTTTTTAAATTTTGCATTAAATACGACTCCAGGCACAAAGTTAAAATGCCTCTATAGGCTTTCAGAGATTTCTATTTGGTAGATAAGGGTTTTACAGGATTGGTTCAGTCTCCCAGTCCCAGTCTATCTGGTGCGGGTTCACTGGTTCGCTTTAACTTCTCTCCTGTGTCCTGCTCCTCACACCTCTCTTCATGGATCAGGAGTCGGAGCGTCGGAGAAACTCCAACACATGGTCGTACCGAGGGTGGTGGGGTTAGTTGGGGGTGTCGATGAGGAGGAGACAGTTAATTTAGCACAAGCACCGGCTGGCAAGTCACGGCACCAGATCAGCCTTACAACCGCAAAATCGCTCTAATATATTCCCAGAGCTACTTGTGAATATTAATACAAAATATTAATTATTAATTTTGCCCCGGGCAGGGCAAGATATACTAGTTTTAATTAGTGTACTGTACTCTGCTACAATTAAAAAATAATTGATGTCCATATGCGTTGACGGCTCGTGTGATCGCCTTTCTTGTTGGTGTCAACAGTGGATTTGGCCCCGCCGTTGTATTCTTCTTTTTTATCTCGAGTTTGAAGTAATGGAGCTCGTATTTAAGTTTCGTTCAGAGCTTAGCTTTGGTATGGATGGAAAAGCACAGGTCAAGCGTCGCATTTTCAGAACCACTGACACCCATTAAACATTAATTAAAGGCTATAACGATATCACCACACCTCCCTCACAATGAACAGCTAATAAGATCCAAATAAGGCTTAACAGAGATTAAATCATGCACATAATAACAAAACTCATTCATACAGAATTGTGCAAGCAGGTGACCATCTTGATCAGGAAATATCCAGCAGTTACCAGGATGCAATTAACGTTAATATAGTTGATGATGGAAACACATAGCAGGTTCGCAGCAGTAAGCATCTTTCTTCATATTAGGGTTCGTCTACAATGTGTGGTAGCCTATGTGTCAATGGGTTTGGGGCTGGCAAGACCCGATTTTCCTAATACCTCCAAGATTTGGCATTTTACCTCAACCAGTTTGTTGCTCCTCTACCCACTTCACCATGTGCTAGGATAAGTTTCTCAGTGTGAGAGATTACATGTGTGCATGTGCCCCTTAATGGACTGCCACCCTTTCTAGGACTAGGTTAGGGACAGGGGGTTTAACTGACACCAGAAACCAGTCCTAGGCAGAGTGGCACATGCAGTCACTCAGTCTGGGAACCCTGACCTAATCTATGTCTTTGGTGTGTTAATCTAAATGTATCCAAAGGAAACCCACACAGTACAAGCAGCGACTGCGTTAGAACTTGAACCCAGGGTTCTAAGGCTGTGTGCCAAGATTGCTAACCACTGCCCCACTAACCCACCTAAAATCTTGCTTTACATTTTAATATACAGCTATATTAACTCAAATCAAGGCTGATTTATTTCTATAGCACTTTTTACAATGGAGCATTGTCTCAAAACAGCTTTACAATATTATATTATCTTCTATGGATAATCCCATAGAAGGGATCTTGGGGCTACAGCGGAAAGAAAAAAACCCTAAACAGTATAAGGAAGAAACCTTGGGAGGACCAAGACTGGTAAAGTGCCCTAATCTTTTTGGGTAGCTTAGATGTCAAATGTAAGAATAAAATGTATTTATCAAGTTAAACATGTTTGTAATATGAATTCAAATAACATAAACGAAATAAATAGATAAACAAATTAATAAAACAGAGTATGTTTACGATCTTGAATCCTCAGCAGAAAAGTTAGGCGCATCGTCCCCTGCGAACCAAAAGAGAGAAAGAATTACGGCCCTCTGGTGTGGCCCGGGCATGATGGCACTGGTTACTAATGGTGGAAAACAACTTGAGTGGAGCTGAATCTGAGGAACATTTTAATGTGTGGTGCTGGAACCAGTACTGGAGTGAGCAAAGGTCTCTTACATGCCGTTCTGCTCCATTATGTTCATGGCATGCAGTTCCATGCAAAAGAATGTTCTTTCAGAAATTGTTTGTGAAGGACCTGTGTTGGCTTTAAGAACCAGTTCCTGCATGGAAATAAAGCTATTTTCATTCTTAAGCCATTAAACATGCCACCAAAAAACTTTTTTTCCAATCATTAACATCTGCTTTTTCACACATCAAATGAAATATTTACTGCACTGTACCACCTCTTCTCAATCCCGTCTCACACCCTGCATGTAATTATAGCTTGATTATTCTTAAGCCTTTACTACCACCATAAACATGCAAGGTGACTCATTTTTTGCATTTTACATGTCAGTACATCTGTTGGAAGTTTACAAAGCCCTGGCACTGTCCAGTGTTTTGGGGAAATGTTCTGGATACATACAGTCCTCACAGGATGAAGTTTCTACTGAAGGCAAACAACTGAGTGAATTCATTTGCATGTTTTTTCCCACGTGTGTTTGGAGAATATTCACTATATCTGTGCATAACCCCCCCTCGAACCCAACTTCTGTCTCGCTCACTCTCGCACTCACTCTGCATGGCGAGGTGGCAGATGGATGTGAGAGAAGCAGGAAATCTGCTTCTGTTCGTGTCAATTCTGCTCCACAGAGCAGTGATAACTAAATAATAATCCTGATAGTCTCTCTCTCTCTCTCTCTCTCTCTCTCTCTCTCTCTCACACACACACACACACATGTATAACACTCCCTCTTTTCTCTCATTTCACCTCTCTATTGAAACACTGCGCTCTCATGATTCTTATTTATACTGCTCTCAAAAATTAAGAGATGTTTCAAAATGAAACATCCCCAAATGAAATATCCCCTAATTTTTGTGAGCAGTGTATTATCTCATCTCCCTTATCGGTGTTCTGCTCGCATTAGGGTTCGTCCATCAACTCTCAGTGCATTAAGCTCCATGCTAACCTTAACCTCAGTCATATTTTCTAACCTCAAAATGCTTCCCTTCATGAAATGGAACTGTGTAGCTCTTAGATCTCAGGCATATATATATATATATATACTGCTCACAAAACTTAGGGGATATTTCATTGTGGTATATATCTTTTTGAGACATCCCCTAATTATTGTGAGCAGTACATGCTGGACAGAGTTCTACAGTATGAAGAAGCTTGATCAGAAATGGTCAATTAGTGAAGAGTGAGAGCCAAGGAACCACTTGTTCAGATGGAAAGTGAAAAGAGTAAAATATGTTAAAGCTCACAGAGAATGAAGTGAAGATCAGTAGATTGTGGAGCAACAAATCCAAGTTTGATATTTTTGTCCAAATCGTCGCCATATGGTCATTATACCATTGCTAAAACATTAAATCTATTGGAAGATTTTGGACAGTACTGCCCATGCAGGGTGGAAATACTCCCCCTAAAAAGTAACTATGCTTGTCACAAAGTAATTTGATAAGTCTCTAAATAAATCAATAAACAAATGTCACACTCATGTTTTTGTTCATATTTGATCCAGGCAGGTCCTTCTGGTAATTAGTGCACATTAAATACAGAACTGCTGTGCTGTTTGCCAAGTTTTTTTTTTGCCAAGCTTGAACCTTCTGTGTGACTCGGGCCCTGTCATGCCAACCATCACGGCTCTGCTCGTCATGTGCCGTGTTTACACCACTCGCACGTTTGTTGTCATGGAGAGTGTAACCCATGGTAATTATCCTAATAGCGATGATGAGGGAGTTGACAAGAAAAAAAAACAGTGCAAGAACAAGAGCTGATTGGCAGAATTACACACACAAACAAGCACAGTCTGGAACTTTCCACAACCCGGTATATCCTGTAGAGAAATAACAGAGAGAATAACTGGCAATAATCCAGAAACACATGGATGGACATGATGTCATTAGGATTGTGTTGGCCCTGTTTATTGAGGCTCTGTGACTGCGCATTAATGATTACATTTGGATAATCATAAATCTAATACTCACTGTTACTGGCTCTGTCTCAATACCAAGTGAGTGCCCTTGCTGCCTAGCTCCTACATACAGGTGGCAGAAGTACACAATGTTTAACTCGTGAAAAAGTGCTGTATGTCATATTAAAGCCAAAGTATGGTTTATATATGTTACTAAAGTAGAAGTACATACTACTAAATGTACTTAAAGTGAAAAGGGAAATAGCATTTCTTTATAAAGACTTGGGCGTTAGGAGTCGAAGTGAGAGTCAGCAGGTTGTATTATTGTGGATTGATGAACCTTCAGATCAGCCCTTTCCAGCTTCTTGTATCTCTGTAACTCAGTCTATGCTCCTGTGAGATGCCTTTCTGGATCATGTGGGCACTACAACCTACACCTCCTATCTGTTAATGTTATCCTGAGGTTCACCTGCTGTAGGTATAAAGTCCAGTTCTACATGTGTTTGTTTGTGTATTACGGTTCCTCGGATGAAAATCTACAAAATTTTTTAAGGAATTATTGTGTAAATCCTAAGCAGGAATCCACACTCCATAACATCTCTGTACTCAGTATTTGACAGCACACAGACACACACACACACACTCACACACACAGTCTTTTTGTAAATCTCACAGGAGTTCCTGTGTACTCTGTTTTTATTATCCTGGGTGGCAAAGTTGATAGATGGGATACCTGCTCAATTACAAGGGCACAGCATTGCCTTTTTTAGCTGATAGGATGGAAAACACACTCCTCCCTCTGCCTCTCTGTCTTTGGAAAGCAGGGCAGGATTAGAAAGACGTTTTCAGTGCACGACTGGAATGCAGTTCATTCCCGTCACCGTACGGTGCTCAAAAGCCCACTTACACATTGTGACAGCGTCTGAATTATGTGATCTTTATAATGCGAGTGAAAATAGCCATCTCAGTCGTATATATATAAGGGGCGTAAAAGATAATGGTCGTGTCCTCCAAACCACAATTTGCACTTAAAACCATGGGTGGGGTGGAGTGTGTGTGTGTGTGTGTGTGTTGGGGTAAAAAAAAAGCTGCTTGATGAATAGTTTTGAGCACCGTTCAGCTCCTATCATACTTAATTGACTTTTATTAGGGGCTAAAAGAAGAGCAGGTGTGACTACGCAGTTCGAGGTTGTGGACACAGGGTATCGTGTTAAAGGCATTTCTCCATGGCAGGGCGGTTCAGGGCGACCAGAGTCGGAGTATTCATCTTTATTCTGCTGAGATTTGTGAAAGGCGAGACTGAGAGGGGGCCGATGATGCAGGGTGCTCTGAGGCGGACATCTTGAAGCTTGATGTTGAGCTATGTTCCTGTTCGGCCAGAGGAGGCATCGACATATAAAATGGTTGTAAATTTGCATTAGGCTCAATCCATCATCGGCGTGGGAGAGAGAGAAGCACCGGGACAATGTTCAAGCTGCTCTGTTCCACGCTCCAGAGCAGGCAGCCTCTGACAGATTCCTATTTAAGTGACTGTGAATGCAACAATTCCACAAATAATTTGTCAAGTGGTGCAGCTGAACTAGCTCTGAACCCTTTTCTCGTCTCGCTCGACACACCCCCTACACTGGTCTCTCTCTCTCTCTCTCTCTTTATCTCTCTCTCTCTCATAAGAAGAAAATATCTGGACTGCTGTAAATGTCCAGTCAGAACCTACACCCTACTATACTAAGTATTTTTTTATTATCCAGCTGAGGCATGTGACTGAATTCAGACAGAATCAGGAGAAGTTTCTTCCATCATTTTTCGGGGCACTGTTACCCAAACCACAGAGAGCAGGAACTCTGTCCCTCATCTGGTTGACTAAGGATGCCATGACAGCAAAACTTTTCCACCAAGGACACGAGAGTCTACAGTATACTACACTAAATAGTGCCTATATGCATGTTATTGCTATTCTATTTCATATATATATATATATATTATATCTTTCGTATAACATTCAGGGAGTTTTTCCTTGCTACTGTCACCCTAGGCTTTCTCAATTTGGGATTGGCCTTAATATACATTTTTGAGACAATTGTGCAATTTATTGTAAAAATAAATCTGACTTTGACTTAATTGAAAGTGAATACGATATTTTTTGTAAACATACAGTAGAATAGCAAATAGCATGTTGATCATCTCGATACAAGCATGTGTTAAGTTCTAGGATATATTAGACCCTAAGTGAACAGTCTGTTCTCATAGTTGACATGTTGGATATGGGAGAAACGTTCAGGAATAAAGACCTAAGCCACTTTAACAAGGAACAACACATTATCTCCAGATTACTTGGTCTGAGTATCTTCTAAACAGCTAGATTTGTGGTGTGCTCAGTGCCTACCCACAGAGTCCAAGTTACAAGTGACCAACTTCTATGCATCATTATTTTTCTTCCCCCTTGTGTACGCCTAATTTTAATGTTTTATTTTTATAGAGAAAGAATGACTTCCAAAGGCTCTACCACGTGACTATGCTCCACCAATCAATCGTAGTCGTGCAGTCTTGTGACGTAACCATACTCAATCTCAGTGGGGGGTGGGGTTAACTTCACAATTTACAGTCATAACAGATGAAAACTGTCAGAATCAGCGGTCGGCAGTGCAGACGAGGAGGAACACCTTTGGCTTCATTTGGAAAGCATGTCTACCTTACAAAAAGGGTCTGATTAAATGCTTGTGTTAGCAAATAAATCAGACGTTACTCAACAGTTACTCAGTACTTTTTAGTAGTTTTTTCATCAAGCACTTTTTTCTCTTCCTCAAGTAATTATTTGGATGACTACTTTTTACTTTTACTTGAGTCATATTATCCGGAAGTAACAGTACTTTTACTTGAGTGCAGTTTTTGGCTACTCTGCCAATCTTTATATTACCTTAATATATCCTTTTCACCCTGTTCCCCTTCCAAAAAAGTGATTTCTTGGCTGCTACCCTTCCAAAAAGACAATTCCTGATCAAACGAGATTGAAGAAAAATCAAGTGTAAGTGGAGGAAACACTAAACATATACTCCTGCTGAAACATCTGTAAATCTAATTTAATGGTGACCTAAGACTTTACTGTATATTTTCAGAATCATAAGTTTCAGGTATGATTACATCATCTGATCCAGCTGCCTGAAAAACTGGAAGCATGTTAACAGGCCAAATCTCCAGTCAAGGGGATCTCCTAGAACATTAGCAGTCATTTCAGCTCGAGTTACGACATGCTGATTGTAAGATCTGACTTACAACTGACTGTGGAAGCTCTACTCTAGATGATTTTGGCTTTACCCAGGTGTGTGTTGTAGCATGCAAGCTTGAAGGTCTGTGTGTTTGAGGAGGAAAGGTCTGATATTGTATTATTCACACAATAATGACCTTAAAGCACTCCATCAGCAGTGTTATTTATCAAAAACAGGCTGCGAGCGGCTTGAAGGATGTCCCTTATCTTTTCCTGTCAGTAGGGACATTAGTCATGGGAAAGTTTGGCCCCCGTCCGAGCAAAGGGGTTCCTTGCTGTCATTTTAAATTGCTAATCAATCACCGGATCAGGTGCTTCTGTCATCCAGATTACAGAGAGGGGCTCTACTAACACACAGGCCATTTTTAAAGGGTCCAGACCATGCAGATGAGGTTCAGCAGTTTAACATTGTTGATCATACAGTGAGAGAAAGGGAGGGGAGCAGAAAGAGCCTTAAGCAATGACTTCGGAGAGGGCAAACCGAAACGGAAAAAATGCTCATTCATCATTATTGTCATGGGCTTTTCGCAAATGATAACAATTTGTCTTCATCCTATTTTTAGACAATGAGGCACAATAGCCATTTCGCCAGATGGGATTCGAGCCCACCGTCGCAATATGTTCGCTTCTTTTTTCGTGCTGTTTATCTCCAATAATATCATGTTATTCTTTTCATTAACATTATTAGCTCTTGTAGTTCTGAAACGTGTGCTTCAGCAACATGAAGCTTGCCTTTTTTTATCTGCACATGCCCACTGAGTTTACTTTCATACATGAACCAAACAGCAGTGATGATACTTATCAGAACTCACAACTTCAACAAATGAATGATGATGAACATTCATAGCATTAGCAGGTGTCCTTTATCGGTTACAGTTGTTTAATTAAGTAATAATCTGATAAAAAAGGGCAGTCTCTTGAATGCACACTGATTCTTTCCTTGGTCTCGTATACAGTAGTTGCTTTATCGTATTATTTAACCAAAAAGATAATGCAAATTAAAGGATGACAAATAAATAATGATTAGTCAATTTTGGTAGCCCTCAGGTAAAACAGTGTTAAGTGACCTAAGACTATTACCATAGTTACTATAAAGTACCAAAGTAAAAACATATATTCCTTACATACACAGACAGTATTTCCTATGTTAGAATCCTAAACGTAAACGACCATAGTAAAACTAAACCCATGGCTTATTATCGTTCGTCAGTAGTGGGGTTAATGTGATTAACATGAAGTTAGGAGGTACAGTGTATGTGAGGATCCAGAAGTCAAATGCCTGGCTGTGTTTAATCATTAATAAGGAACTCTCCGCTTATATGAACCCAAAAGCCAGACTGTTCTACTAATGAACGGAAGCTGGACAGACGCGCAGATACGATCGAAGCCCTGTACACCCCTCTGTGCAGCCTCCCTGATGAGTAAAAAGGGTCAGAGTTGTGACTGAGAGGGATGAAGATGAATTGTGCTGTAAGAGGATGGACGGAGCCGCTATAATTGACATCCAATAGGTATCCTGACCCTCTGACTCCAAGGTTAGTGTTGGCTACAAAATTAAAGAGTGTGTACGATCGGATCATTTTCTGATCATTTTCTAGAGTTCCATAACGGTTATGATTTAGAAAATACAACACAGACTGATTAAGGTTAATCAGATACAGGTGGTTTACAATATTTCGACTTGACGATAGGAATCCGATAAGACGCATTAAAACACATTAAACAAAGAAAATATAT
>JAYJMA010000028.1:1565212-1579740 GCA_036873895.1 Parotocinclus cabessadecuia | reverse complement strand
TTCTCATTCCAGAACCATTAACAAGATTGATGCTGAATAAAAAGATGAGGTAGAAAATGGGAAACCAGCACAAGCACAACATATTTTAGCTAACTGAATAAAAACAGTCGACAATCCTCAGGTCGCCCAGCAGTCTAAAATGTTAGACCCAATAGACTATCTGTTTTGTTTTTGTTTTTCTCTTTCAACATATTAATTAATAAATTGAGATATTCACCACTTTGTTAGAGCTTTTTTAAAATGCAAAGATGTGTACCATTTAGAGGATACAGAGCAGACAACAAGAAAACAACAGCAAAGAAATAGGGAATACTGGAAACAGACAAGAACAAATACTAATAGTTTTAAGGTTTAGTAAGATTATACTGTATGTGAGTGAAAAGAGTTTGGTTTTAAGATTGGATTGGAATGCATAGTTCCAAAATCTAGGTGCAAATCTAGAAAAGGTACAATTGCCAAAGCTTTGGCGGTTAGATAAGGTTTATATCCTGCATTCTGAGAGGTGATGTCGGTCGGTTCCAGAGTTGTGTTTTCATTCACGGAACAGTTGTTAAGTACCTTCCCTTTGCCCTCTAGGTTTTGCTCTTGATTGCTAAAGGTAATTCCAAAAACAAGCTGTGGCTCTGGTGGCTCTTAACTGGTGACTGTTATGTCCGGTCATGCCAGTCCAGGGGTGCCCCTTTGTTACATCACTGGAGTTAAACTTCAGCTTCATTATTTTAATTCTGCTCCCATAATACCTGTCTCCCACCTGTCCAGTATTGCCCTGATAAAACAGCTTTATGTTTAAATGAATATAATATAGAACAAAAGTGAGTGATAGCAGTGCTTAGTTTCTTTGTTTGAACTTTGTTTTGTAATGGGAAAGCTTATTTATTTTGACACCAAGATGAACAATGGTCTTAGTGTTGCTTAATCTGTAAGACACCCGTTTGCTTCATTTGAAGTCAAAGCCAGACCATGTTGCAATATAAATAAATAAATAGGTATAAGTCTGTTTCCCTCTCTGCAGGCTCCGTGCTATAAGCTTATTACACGCCGACCCTGAAATGACTAATGTGTTTACGCTTATCACCGAAGGAATATAGATTCATGCTGAACAAAGGAGAATAACCTGGACTTGTACCAAGAGGAAAAGAGCATTGTGGGAGATTTTATCTGTGTCTGTTTAGCATTTATGTTTCCGGTCAGTGCTGGAGATGTGCCGTGTTATTTTATTTTTAAGCTCGGCGAGCTTTTGACTTGACAATGACATTTCTTGTTTAAACACACGTCAGCGCACTTGACACACACGTTGGAAACTGGTTTTGAATCCAGCGCATGCACTCTCAGACGTCGGCATTTCGCCCGCCACTCGCAGGCCGTCCCGCTAGCGCACTTGTTGCGAATTCGCTCGTAATTCCCATTCTATTCTCATGCAAACGTAACATTTGGTTTTGAAATAGATTCTTTTCTCCATTATTTTAGAGGAAAGCAAGGTCTCCACTTCTCATCATGCAGATATATAGGGTAATGTCTTTGTGACATTTTACCAAAGGCCAAACCGAATGGTCTCCAGAACCATATGAATAATTGAATCCAAACTGGGAGCTGCTAAAGGTGGCTGGTCACCGGGATCAGAGCCACCGAAGACGAGACGTGTTCAGACAGCATGCAGACTACTGAGATGTTCTGCCAAGACAGGATTCAGTCTCTCTAAACTGGTTTCCATCAGAGAGCAGGTTAGTGGTTTTAAACTCAAGCAAGAGAACAAAAGGTTAAGATGCTTTTTACGTTTACATTCACAATTACACAACATAGAACAGGCTCTTATTTTCTCAAGTCAGTAGAAGAAAAGCTAAGTAAAACCGTGTTAACAGTTAGTAGTGTAGTAGCTAAGACTGCTAGCGATGAATCTAAGTTAAATTCAAGACTGTTAGTGGTTAAGAAAGTCTACAAGAATACAAATAAAAAAACTGAAGTTATAGATTGTATTATATTATCGTAGTTATATATTTAAAAATAATGATAATAATATTTCATCATATATGTTGGAAATTATAACATTATTTAATATATAGCCTCCAATTATTATTATATCATATCCTAAGTAAAAAAAAACTACACTATAGTAACTAAAGTGAGCAGGTGAAAATGCACCTTAATCACTCAATGTCAGACTGCTCAAAATAAATTTTGAACATGCACTTGTTTTCTGTTAGCCAATCAGAGTGCAGATTCAAAAGAGAAAGGTTTAATCTGATTCAATATGATTGTAGAACAACACTAGTAGCTGCTTGCAGAGGTTTTTAAGGCTGAACATGGCCAGTGCTGATGTTTTATTTCTCTGAAGTTGCACACGCTAATGGGTGACTGATTCTGTGTGCTCTTAAAAGTCTGAAATGAGAAGAAGATTGGCAAAGCAAATGAAGAAGAGGGTTAAGAAAGGTGTATAGACCAAGTTCATCAGAGGAGCCGATGAACACTGAAAATATAAAGGTTGGTTAATTGGGCCATGAAACCCTGACACCTTGATCCAGTTGGGGCTTAAAAAATACTTATATATTCCATGTGTTTAAAATCTAATTATATTTATTTATATTGTTTTGGACCACATTATTTTGGATTGAGTTCTTGTTGTTTTATTTGCTTTTCAGATCGCTTTTAGCACCTTTCCTTTTAAAAATGATTGACTTTCTATAAAATAATCTACAGTACTCTCCAAACGTCTTTGGCCACTATTTGATGTGGTATTTTAACAGCGAGATAACTGCCAAATCGCTCACAAAAATTAGGGGATAAAAAAAAAGTTGTTTGATTATGTAAATGAGATCCAAACCAAAATATGGTGATTGAGCAGTAAGTGTTATATTCATGGAGGTGAACAGAAGCATGTTCAACTGGGCGAGAGTGCCCCCAAATTGTGTTCAGTAGAGTGTATGGTCACTCAAGAGTTCCAAAACACACTGACAGTGATGGGGCATGGACAGGATCAGTTTATCCAGCCGTTCTTATAAGATCCTCTTCATATTCATTTTGAAATGCCATCTCATTTTTTCTGAACAGTATATAACTAATGTTGGCGACCAGACCCATAAATTCAATCTTAAATTATAATACTCTATTCCACCCATCTTCATTCCAATCTTTGTGAGCTTTAGCATATCTTAGACTTTCATTTAGCATATCTTAGACTTTGGTTTATAGGCTGCTCCACTTCCATATAGTCCGTTCCGGATCAAGCTTCTTCAGAATATATACGGGTCAACTTGGCCTGAAGCTCCCAGATGCTGAGCCGCTATTCTAATTTTTTAATACTGTACACATTTCTTTCATTTTCTGGTTATCTTCTGAAAAGGAAAAATAATTATATATTCTAAAAATGGCCATCATACTGGTGCTAAAATGTATCTAATGTAATGATGTCCTAATACTTTTGTACAGCACTATGTGTTTATGTATGAGGAGGAGAGTTTCAGGGAGATGAGGCTGGACAGGGCGACCGGTGCTCCATTCAGGGTATGTGCTCGCCTGTACCCGGTTAATTCTTAAGCTATAGAGGCACCTGTGTCCCTAAGCAGGATAAGCGGGGTTAAAACATGAAGAGCAGGGTTTATGAACCCATGAATAACTCAATTAATTACTCACGAAGGGTCAGCCCAAGGCGAAATAAGACTCATTATGCTAATAACTAATAACACCACCGACTGTACATTGTACAGCTTAAAATATGACAGAACAGGATGTGAAGTGTGTGAACCTCTGGCCTTATGCATCGTCCTTCAGTCAGGAGTTCTGACTTACAACACAGGACTGCAGTCATATAAGAATAAGGCTGAAATAAGACAGGAAATATATCAAGTCATGTAATCACTGTTATCCTAAAGCATTTTCTTATGTGGTCTGTCCCTATTTTTTCCTCTAATCCATTAGGAACTAAACAGCATTATAAATGCATCCATGGCCACGCGTTAGGCCCTTAAAGGGTTAAAGTAGCTGGCAAACGGTGCCCACGCTGCCCCCATCTGCATCTGACGCTAATGTTGCACCGTGGCTCCAAATGATTGGTTCCTCTTGATGAATAATATATTCAGCGCACCATAAACATGATAAATTATGTGCAGTGTGTGTGTGGTTCATTATACATGAGGCAGCACTTATAAAGGGTAATATAAATGACATTAAGGCTTTAATAAATGGTGTATTGATGAATAATTGACTCCTTTGGTGCATCTTTTCAGAGGCTTGCAGTTTAGGAGTGTGGGTTGCTGTTTGGGGATACAGGGGCATTACAGAGAGGCAGAGGGTTCAGTTTTAGGCAGTAGATGGATGGATAGAGGAGTTTTGTCAGCCTTTGCTTTCACTTCACTCTGTAATGGCAATCGAGATCATCGAAATCGCCTCTGCGATGCTGATGCTCTATATGGGGCAAAAATGTATGGACATTATTAAACTTTACATTCGTGGTGCGTATCTATTTGGAATTGGTTCAGTTTTACTGCTACTAGAGCAACCGCTCTGCCCCTTGTGCACTCCAGCTAAATTCTTTCACATCAAGAACCATTTGTTTATTAAACTAAAATTTTATCATGCTGTTTCTTTCAGCAGGTGTTGCAAAGGTTTACTTGTGCTTGGTTTCTGTCATTCACACCTCATCTAGATATATGAGTTTTATGTGCCTTATACATACTATACTATACTATACTATGCTACATTCCATATGTATAAAATTCTCAAGCTATCAGCTGTTAAAAGAAACACACGTCAATTGTGTGGACGTCATTCAATTCTCTGATCCGCTAAACCTTGGGTTAGTGTCATGAGAAAACCTGTCCCTACGCAGTGGCACAGGGTACAAGATAGGAACAACCCTAGACAGGGTACTTAACCACTGTAGGGCACATATACTAAGGGCTCTTTAAAGCCCAACATTCATGTATTTTTAGCATAGGAGCTAACCTGAGCACCCAGAGTAAAGTCATGTGGACACAAGGAGGAGTCCGAGTTCAGGATCAAACTGATTTCACTCAAATATGGCAATGGTTGTCCATCATTTAGGAAAATACTCAAAGAGCAAGGCTAGATGGAAAAATGTATGTTGAGTATATGCTCTCTTTGTTCACTGTTAACGATTGTGTATGTTCTACTTCTGCAGTGACGGTGAAAGTGACCTGCAGAACTTAAGACTAAAAAAAGCTAGAAGCTTGCCAACGAATCAAGTTCAGAGACAGAGACATCTGACCTTCTGCGGTGTTTGCAATGTGAAAAACAACAGAAGTGTCTTTTAAGATAGTGAAGGGCATTACAAACTAGTAATATGAGTAAAGTAGAAATACACAAATGTAAGTAATGTTTCATTGTTTAAAAATACACTTACGTACAGCAACAACATATTTAGTCTTCGTTACTGTACACCATTGCTCACCTCCTGCAGGGAACAAAAGAAAATGTTGCACTTTGACATGTACTTACCCCATAACAAATGAAAGTTCTGTAACCGACCTGTGTAACAACTCTGCCGTGGATATTTAAATCATTTGAGCAGGAGAGTACTAACTTTTAAATAAATCAGTACTGTTTAGGGTCTGATTACTGTAATAATCGGATAATGAGGGATATTTCAGGACTCTAAAGCAATCACTCTAACCTTATCCTTCAGAACCTTTCATACACACAGTGTTGTCATTTTTTTATGAATTTAAAACGTCAGACTGTGAACACACACCCACACCACTTTTAATGCTGTTTAACCAGCACTTTCCATCAGAGAGCGACGGCAATGGCAATGTTAAGCGGCAGAGTGGAGAGGACGGCGCTTCTCGCTGATGTGTCTGAGCGTTTTAAGCACCCTGCCACTCAATCCCATCCACACTCATAAATCTGCAGCAAAATGAAGTAAAAGGAGCTCATTACATCAGGATCTGTGGGCTTTTAATCAACCGATGTGCCACATAAACTTTCACCTTCGAAACCTGCAGCCTTTTACAGCCAGCAGTGAGTGTGTGAGTGAGTGTGTGTGGATAAAAGTGTGTCTGGAAGTGCAAGGACATCGTCTGACCTCGTTGCTTGTTTTTGGGATGTAAATTGATTGAATGATTAATATTTCGATGTAGCACAGATGGGTTTTGCGTTTGAGCCACAAGATCAGACGTGATACAGTCATGTCCCTTTATAAGTATAAGTGACTTGCTAAACAAAATGGTTATGAGCTTTAATATGAGCTTTATGTTCTTTGGTGGTGGCATTCCAGCCTCATTTAAATCTTACCAACTTTAATTCATATAATAACGTTTATACACTTAGCGGTGGTATATGCTGTGATCACCATGGTGGTAGGAAGCATGTGCCAACCAAGCACCCTATACTAATATTATATAACCATAATTACAGGCGGTAGGATGAGCTGCACGGTGATGTATTAGTGTAGTGTGGCATCACAGCACCAGAAATGCAAAACAAAAGAAAGAATGGGTAAAGGGCCAAACAGAAAAAAAGAGAGAACAGATAAAAGAAAGAAAGAAAAAACAAACAAAAGATAGAACGGATAAAGGAAAGAATGAATGAAGACAGAAAGAACAAACGAAGAAAAGTACTGATGAGGGAAAGATTGAATAAATGAAGGAAATAAATAAAGAAATAAACATTACTTTATGAATTAAAGTAGGTAAGTTTTAAAATAGGCTAAAACATTACCTTTTATAGGCAATAAGACACTGTATATGTAATCACTTCTGATCTTGTGGCTCAAACACAAATCTCATCTGTGTTACGTCGAAATATTAATCATTTAATCCATTTACATCCCAAAAACAAGCAACGAGGTCAGAGTGTGTCCTTGCACTAGCAGACACACTTTTATCTACATACACTCACTCACATGCTCAGCGCTGGCTGTAAAAGGCTGCAGGTTTTCGAAAGTTAAAGTTTATGTGGCACAAAGAACAAACAAAAGAAACTAAAAATGTTAGTTCGTTTTAGTTAGTTTCTATAACCAAAGTCGGAGGGAGCAGATTTGAATAATTTGATCATTTTGTTAGATTTGAAGTGCATTACCACTATTAAAAACTTGGAAAAATTTGAGTAAAGTCAAATAATGACTTAAGTTGTAGACTCTCACTTAAGTATATAGGAACCCATTTAAGTTGTGTCTAATTAAAGAAAGGAAAAATAAAACCTTTACCTTTGGGAGATTAGAAGAATCATTTCAATCTCTCTTTTCCCCTTTCCAGGCATCTCATTTTTGCTGAAGGCCATTTTAAATGACTCATTGTTGGTAGAAGCCATTGTGGAACTCTCCTGTAGTCTATTGTCTCTTTGTCCACCTTTTTCTGCAACTGCTATTCACGTGTGTGTTTGCTCCGGTTGTCATCTTGTGGCACCTTGAGACGGCACTTGCCGTATCAGCCCAATACAAGCACACTCCTTTCATCATATATGGACATACTTAAGAGAGATATACACAGAAATGTTGTTATATTTATAATATATGTGAAGCATTCTCTTTGGGACTTCCCAATAATTTTCTTCTAGTGCTCCCCCAGTAACTGGTTTCACCCTCCAGTGCTCCACATGGCTAATTCTTTTGAATCATCCACACATTTGTCTAAAATCCCCAGACATGTGATGTGCTCCATTTTATACAACTCTGTCTAACCACCCTCATTTAACTCTCCATGTAAACAAATACCACATATAAGCTTAGTTTAAAGTTTATTTCAGTTATTTCCAATTTATTTCATGCTGATGAGGTAAGAAAAGACACGTGACCATATTGGCAAATTCTCTGGCTCAGTGCTAAGGGGTTATAGTGCTTCTTGAGGACCTGGGTTTGAATCACCAAGCAGCAGTCTGGGCAGAAACAGGTTGGCTTTGGTGGCAATAATTGGGATTCTACCTGCGTCCTACCATGAATAGTTTGGGGCAACTATCCATAAACTCATAGACAATGTTAATGACATCTCAGTTCTAACTTATATCAAAACTTAAAGCTATAGGCTGACCTGTAGATGCTATATACTATATATACACTATATGTCATCAAACTGGATTTCTTTTTGCTTCTTTTGAATATGAAGCAGAGAGACGTTTCAGCGGAGACATGATGTCTTTCGTGAGCCTGAAGCTTTAATGACGTTGACTCCATCCTCTACTTTCTCTTTCTCTCTGTTTCCCCTATGTGTGAGAAAAGGAAAGTCATTTTGACATTGTAGCCCGTCCATCGCCGTTATGTGTCACTTTCCTTCCCGTCGCATTCTCATTAAGCTAATGTGATTCTACAAAGTGCCAGGAGGAAGTTGCTTCTTATGTCAGGCTGAACTCCAGCAGCTGCCACTTGACTGTCTGAGCAGGACATGAGCGTGATAGGCAGTCAGGAGAACGTCGACTTAGTGCGCGTTCAGAAGACAGATGAAGAGTGTTAACCTTTTGATGCGAAATAGCATTAATTACTAGTAAAATGTATTTCATCTTAATCCGAGGTCTAATAACAGACAAATGTGTTTTGTCTAAGCTTGGTCTGGACTTTAAATTATGCTTCTTTTAGATAATTTGGTTCTTTTTTGGTTCTTCACTTGAATTATTGTCTTGTTTCATCATCCAGCTTCTATGAATTATGAACTGTTTACTGTTGGAATGTCTCATATTTTTAATATGATTTTTTCCCCTAATGGTCACGAGCTGTAAAGATTCTGATACAACAAAGTCATCCATGCTTCATTTTTATGTGAGTTTGCCTAATTGTAAATGTGAACAGAAACTTTTTCAGCTGCTTCATCACAGCATGATGTACTTTTGGTGTGGTCTTTGCAGAAGGTCCACACACCTCAGCTGCACAGTATCAGTCTTATTTTTTCTGTACAACTTCTGTAAAATTCATTCAACATTTTATGCTTATATTCTAAATATTTTTACAGCAGGTTATAGCCAAAAGTCAGATATTCTTTAGAGTGGCTTATATACTAAAGTTGAATATTCTTTAACACGTTTTATTTTCCAAAGTTAAGTATTATTTTGAGTGGTTTATACCCTAGAGCTGCAGTTACTTAGAAGTGCTTTGTATTAGTTAAATATTCTTTAACACGCTTTATGCCATACATTTTTGAGAGCTATATACTCAACGATTTAAAAAAAATCATAATTAAAAATCAAAATTATAGTGCTTCATATTCCAAGTCGAATATTATTTGGAGTGATTGATATAAGATATATATAAGTTATAAATGTTGAGCTCTTTTTATCCTGAAGTTGAATACTGTTAAACAGACAAGGGGTGCCCCCACGATTACACTAATGATATTAGAGTTTAGTCCAGGACCTTATTTATGCACATTTTATAATGACCACTAAAAAGTAATGGTCTCAAACTATCCATTACATAATTAAATTTTATTATTTGTAATGCTTTATTGGCATGACTGTTATGGTACAATGTTGTCAAAGTGAATGTGATATAATGAACAATGATAAAGGAAATGTATGTATAGAAAGATTATAGAAAAGAAATATTTAAAAACAAAGAAAATAAATAATGTAAGATTAGAGAAGTACAATAATCAGATAAATAGGGTGTTAAAGATAAAATAATCAAACCAACATACAGATGAATGAATAAATAACGTAATAAATGGAGAGAGACAGGCTGTGTCCGGGGTTAGATGGAGAGCTGATGATCTTAAGATGGAGTCAAGTTTCTACAGTTATGTAGAGACGAATCAAGAAGCTGCATTCATTGTTCCTGCTTCTCCTCCTAACCCGATGATGTTCTGATCTTCACACAGAGTAGAAAACTCAGTGTTCAGGTCCTCTAACCACTTAAAGAACTGTTCTTGAGCAGGAGTGAGCACATTACACCTGTTCTTCAAAAACTATATTGGCTTCTAGTTGCCCAACCGATTCAGTTCAAAATTATTTCAATCACTTATAAAGCTCTCCATAACCAGACTCCCTCATACCTTACTGACCTTCTTCATCATTTCTCTTAGGCTTTGCTCTTCTGATGCAAATCTACTGCTTGTTCCCATCCAGACCTGAGGCGATAAAGCCTTCACCATAGCTGTGGCTTCCTCTTGGAATGCTCTGCCTAAACTCATAAGAGACTGTTCTGATATCTGTCTTTAAGTCATTGCTTGAAGACCACCTTTTTAAATCTGCTTTTTTTTTTGCAATATTTGTTACTGTTTTGACTGTTTACTTACTGTCGCTCATTTCCATACTATCCTTTCTTTTTTATTTTGATTTAATGGTTTATATCTCTTTGCTATGTTTTTATGATCTTAGTTTTTATTTTTAATATTTCCTGTTGTTTTATCTTTAGTATATGTAAATTGTTATATAAATAATATTTTTATTATTATTATTAGGAGTGAGAAAAACATCCATGTAAATAAAATCGCAGCACAAGTTCTTAATACACTGCGTCTAAGTAACGCTTTATAGAATCTTTAATTAGTGATGTTCCACAAAACTGAGGTGACCCTAAATCTGCAGGTTCATCCCTTCTTTAAAAAAGCGTCCTGTACTTCTCATGGCTCATCGTCCAGTTAACAAAAGTGGTCACAAACGGTCAGCTTCACAGCTGGAATGAGAGCAATTAAAACAAAAGTCTGAAGCAAACACAATTCCGGAACTAGTGGTAGAAGTAGTAGAAGTAAATCAAGAAAGAAATAAACGAAATGTTTGAGGTATGAGTATGGTTTTACCTAAGCAGCATCTGGATGCTAAACAGGATGCAGGCTGTGGAGAACTCGTTAAATTATTCACCACATCAAAGCACAATGTGACTACTTAAAAGCCTTTATTATGTTTAATAGTAATGACCCGTGCAGGTCAAAGCGAGAGTGGAGGGAACTGATTGTCAGAAATCACGATGTGCGTCGGCCTCTGAAATTCTGTTTATGTTCTGAGCTACTTACGCTTTTCAAGCAGGACAGTTTCTATTCTATTGGATTTCTACAGCTTTTATTTTCCAGAATGTTAAAATTAGTCCTGTAACCATCCCGCTTCAAAGTTTTATCTTCTTTTAGCCTTACATTAATTTTTGCTATATAAACAATTTTCCACCAGTATCAAGCCAATATAAGAATACATTTTTTACATTTACAATTATGGCATTTAGCAGATGCCCTTATTTAGTCTGGAGCGACTTACAACTCATAAAGTCTTACAATCCAGGCAATGGTGGGTTAAGTGCCTTGCTTAAGGACCCAACTGTGGCAGCCTGGCAGAGAGTCCAGTACTTTGACCGCTAGGCTACCACAGTCCAAATTCTGTCCATAACTGCAGTTTTTTTCCCCAAACAACACATAAAGTGGCAAGTTGATATGCAGGTTAAAGGTTAATATGTACACACCTTATGCCGTTCTGACGCTGAGTGCCGCAACGTTTGCATACCGCGTTTCGATATGCAAACACCTCAAATTCTACAGAGGGGTGAAATTATCACTCCTGCAGCGGAGTTCATGCATGTGAGGCAGCGCCTGAGTTCCAAAAATGTGTTAGCATACAAATAAACCAATTCATCACAGCCCTTTTTCTATTCTGTGAGAATAAACGCTCATTTTCTGACTCTGACCCTGACAAATGGAGCGTCCCGTGAACCGCTTTGGTCATCCTGGCCCACGATGCTGCTAATGAACGGCTTGTGTCGAGCGTGTTGTCAGTCCATTCTGCACTTCTTTGGGGTGGTTTGGACTGAAGACGGTCCAGGGTGCTGCACCTCCACTCACTATTCGCTCAGTCTGAGTCGTTATTGATTTCTGGTCTTTCTGCTCTTCGTCAAAAATCAGATAGAGAGTCAGAGGGGCCCGCTGGACTTCTTCACCTTTAAAAACACATGGGGTGTGTGGGTGTGTGGGGGAGTGTGTGCGTGTGTGAGGTTCGTTGTTAAAGGTGAACACTAGTGACTCTGTATGGATGATACTGTTCAGGGTTTATTGTGTTTAGTTGTTTATTGTTTTTAATTCTAGGGTCTTACTTTTTAGTCCTGTTTGCACTGAGAGTTCAGTCTGGATCCGTTCCCTGCTTTTCCACCACAGGAGCACCAGTTCAAGTCCAGTTTGAACTTCATTTTTGTGATGATATTAATGTGTAGATTGACTAAAATAAATACATGTATCATTTTTATATAATATAAAAAGGTTGAGAATATTAACATTGATATAACAATAAAATCAATTTTAAAAAATTATTAAACGTCAAATCAAAAAGAAAGTCATAGATGGTCGAGGCTTGTAAAACATGATATAAACATGAAATGGTATTTTTTACTATTTATTTATTTATTTATTTATTATAAACTCTTTCTTTTTAGTCCTAGTTAGTTATGCTTGTTGTTTCATTGTTTTTTAAACATTTCTCGTACATTATTTGTTGTTCTTGTTCCTCATTTATTAATTATTGAACTCATTTGATGTTGCAGGTTTTATTTAAATGTCAATCTAATATGTGGTTTGTTATTGTTCTGCTTTTATGTAGAGTTATTTTAGGTGTTGATTTGATTATTATTTACTTTAATTAGTTTATGAAATCATGCTCAGGTTGAAATCAATTGGGGTTTTTTTTTTGTTTCGGCTGCTATTTTGGTTACAGACAGAATCTGAAGTTTTATATAAGTTTAAATATAAGAATATATTGTTTAAAAATAATTATTCTGTGCTCTATATAATACTAAAAAATATAAATAAGATAGCAATACGTTAAGGGGTAGATAGACAATACACTAATTTTTACAAATTTATTTGCAGATCATTTTAAAGCTAGTGTTTTCAAACTTGTGTTTTTCAAGTTTCAAAATTATTGGTAATTATTGCTATAATAATTTATTTCAGTTAATTTTAGAGTAAGTTTTATGTGGTTTTAGGGTACAGTAGTAGCTCATCTTACAGCTCCAGAGATCCCCAGTTCAGATCCCAGTCTGTCTGTCTTGACTTGACTTTGCATGATCTGTGTCTGTCTGTGCCTGTGTCCTTAGATGGATCGGTGCTCTGTCTAGGCTTGGCTCCTGGATTGGACTAAGCAGGTATGAGAATGTGCTGAATTTGATGAAACCCTCCAACATCCCAGTACAGCATCATTTTCTGTGTTTTTCTAGTAGATCAGAAAGATAAAGATAGAAGCTGTGTGTAACAGTAACGTGACCTTATCACTATCACAATTATGTGATCTGGCATCAGAAGGTTACTGAGTAAGAAAGACAGTTTAAAAGTTGTGTAGCTGTCTGTGTGTGTTGAGATCATGAGCTTGTCTCTGTGTATGAGAAAGAGACAGAAATAAAAAAAGAGAGAGACAGAGAGGGAGGGAGACCGAGAGACACAGAGAAAGCGAGAGACAGAGCGAGATTCAGGGATGGAAAGAGAGAAAGGGGGAAGAACAGAGATAAAGGGAGATAGAGAGTGAGAGAGAGAGAAGGGAATCCAGTGTCTAAAGTCTTAGCACCTCTCTCTCTCCCTCTTCTGACACAGAGAAAATATTATGCAGCCGCTCTCGCCCATTGAATCGGCGTGATTCATTGCCCAATTTGAAACTGCCAAGCTGCTAAATTGCATCAGGTCTGCCAAAATTCATTCCAGGACTGTGCAGGAGATATGAAAAATTAAATGTCATCTCGGTACAGTGGAAAACTTTTACCTCTAGTCGCGCGACACGCCGAATACGCCGCCACGCTCCATAATGATCGATGACGACTCAAGACTACACTTAACCTACTTAGTGATGTCGTGTAGCCCGCAGGGGTGTTTACTTTCGCCAAATGGCAGGAAGACATAAACTTTATCAGGCGCCTGACACTCGGGCCTCTCGCCTCGCTCCGACTGAAGTGACTTTTTGTGTTGATCTGGGTATATTTCGGCTGCCTCTTTTGCGGCTGCGCTCGTCAGCAAGGCCGGTGGGCGGTAAGGGTGCATTATGTACTTCAGCCTGAAGTACAGGAATAAAGAAGTTCCTCAAAATCCTCTCACCTCCCTCTTTTTTCCTTCAGTCCCCTCTTCGAGGTGATGCATGCGAGCTCATTGTGCGCATTTGAAGTCAGATGCGGCTTAATCACGGGGCTTTAGCGCAGGAAATGGAGACGAGGCAGAAGCCATGAGAAAGTGTGTCATAAACGAGGAGAACCACCAGGGAGCCAAAATGGAGGGATGGCAAGAGAACAGAGAGAGGAGGAAGAAAGAAGAGAGAGAGAGAGTCAGATAGAGAGAGAGAGAGAGAGAGAGAGAGAGAGACAGAGAGAGAGAGCTGTGCATAAGTGGGCCGTCCAGCTCGGTAATTTTTCTCTGGGGTTTTGTGTTGCACTGACAGCTTCATTTGTTTAAAAAAGCCCCAGTCCCCTCCGTTCCACTGATTATGATAGCACTCTTCCTCCTCTATGCTTTATTATAAAGAGAAGAAATACATATTAAAGGGGTGAAATTTGGGAAGAAGCCGCTTTTTTGTGTTCACATGGGGTTCCTGTCAGACCATTGCATGCACCTCACCTCAAACAGCACGCGCGCACACACACACACACACACACACACACACACACACACACACACACACACACACACACACACACACAC
>JAYJMA010000028.1:1508085-1521516 GCA_036873895.1 Parotocinclus cabessadecuia | reverse complement strand
CAGAGCTGTGAACAAATTAGAATTGCAAAGAGCAAATGCGGTAAAATTTGAAACAGACATATTTAGTGTCTTGTACTTATTTATCTCGTGAAATACAATATGTAACTTAACTGTCGATTACAAATGGGTGTGCTAATAGTGTTTAGTGCTGTATTGAGCTTTATCAGGTAGTATCATCATAATCATTTTTTTTGCACTGAAGAACACTTACAGACTGAACTGACATAATGAAAACATGACAGCCATTTGACTATGTTTGTCATAAACCATGGTGTTGGGACTTATTTTGATGACACTGACACTTTGATATTAATACTTGCTTTTGAGGAAGATGAACTACTAACTACAATGTTTTGAGAAATGCTTTTTCTGTTGTGCAAATGTTAATAGTGATGTAAGAAATGCATCAAAGCAATTGAGAAATACTGTAATGTTTAGTAGCAAGTAACGTAATTAAAATTGGGTTACACCCAAAATCAAAATCTTTCTAAAGGTCTCAACAGCAAATTATTGGACTGGAAATGTGCAAAATTAAACAAATTGACAAATAAACTGAAAGACAAAAAACTCATGTGTACTGCTTTTTGCAATTTTTGCAGTCAAAGTTTTTACACACAGTGGACATGTGTGTTAATGTTTCCCAGTCACTTTGTTTTAATATGAGAAAAAATCATTTCTGCAGGGTTCATGATGATCACTCTTTTATAAAAGACAACCTATTCATTGTGTGACATTTTTCTTTAGTGTTTTCCTTTAATCCAAAGCATTCATTGACTTTTTCCAGTGAAGTAGCTCTCCAGTAGCTTTATGACACCTCTACCTTCATACTTAGTGGTAGTACAGATACACAATACACAACTGTTTGTTATAGCCCAAGAAATTACATTGAATTCATGGGTATTTGTATAGAGTTTACCCCACATTTGCTGCTATATCAGCCAACCATTCAAAGTTTGCAAACTAATTCTATGTGGACTCAATAATAATTAGCATAATTAGTAGGAGTAAGCACAAACTATCTATATTGTGTACATTCATACTGTATTTATCACCAGATCTTCTGGACAGTCACCATGCAATTCTCACAACTCTCAGAATTAAAAAATATTTTGTCCTTAATGACTTGGATAACAATGGCTTCTCTTCTAACAATAGCAACTCTTCCAGGACTATATTAAGCAACAGATTCAACTTCCTGGTGCCCAAAATTAGCCTCAAAGCAAGCAAAAATCAAAAGAGAATTAAACTAAAAAAACAAACCAAGATCATAAACTGTCAGTTTTGATTCTATAGCAAACATAATGATTTTATCTTTGTATACAAGAAGATTATGTAAGTAAACAGTTCATTACAGCATCAAGCCGAGGCAGGAAAATGGTAAGATTTTGAGTAAATCTTAGGGGTGCTTTTTCTTGGCTTTGGTTTTGGCTTTTTCTGACCAATGATTTGTTTTTAGTGTTGTTCGCTAGTGTTTACATTTATAGCAGGTAAGGTTTCTTATCCAGAGTGATTTTAGTTGAGTGGTTAAGGGTTGAGTCTTGGTCAACTGAGAAAGAGTTTTGAAGATTTTAAATCAGAACCTTTTAAATATAGTCCAAAGCTTTAATCCGTACCTACGTCCATGCATCCACACTATAGTGCTCTAACAGAGAAAGCCAAACACTCATAGTTTCTACTGAGCTGATGAATATGTTTTTTCTTGTTTTAACCTGATCGATCCAGCACTGCCAAGAAAACAGAAAATTACAACTAACTTCTCTTTCCTTTCGAACCTCCTATTAAAATATCAATTGACTGCATGAGACTAAATTATATCTTTAATTAAACCCACTGGAAAGCAGGCCATTCTGGTAATTACCAGATCTGAACAAATGAAAATGGCAGAAGTAATATGGATATTCTTATATCATACTAATTAAGAGTGTGTATGCAAGTGATATATGTCTCTGATTGCTGCCTCTGAGCAATGAAAGGAAAAAATACATTTATTTTATTGATGCAATGAAAGAAAAAAACAAGTATTACAGTATTTACATTACAGTGTGCTTATGATCACTTGGGTTGGAAATGAACCATAGTGTGTATAATAAATAAGAAGAAGAAGAAGAAGAAGAAGAAGAATAGCTTTGCTGAAATATTATGTTGAAATACATTATTGTTAGAAGCATTTTAAAATGCACAGGGTGTTGGAACACTGGTCAGTAAAATCCCAGCCTGAACTCAACACACTTCTCGCCTCACTTAGGTTAACTAGCAACTCTAAATTTGTCTATTGTTAGTATGTAAGAGACGGTGGGCATGTGCTCTGTGTGAATTGGCATCCTTTCCCGTGCCCTGTGATTCTGAGCCCTGCTTTGTGTAAAAGTTGCAGTTCCCCTGGTCAAATCACGTTTGTTCATTTTATGAAAGAAAATAAATTGCACAACCTTAGCAGGACTAAACTAAAATATCACTATTTTCTTATTTAAGTGTGTCTTGTGTATGTTTTAGATGAAGTACTACATTTAACAATCTGTTTTTAAGTATTTCTTTCTTGCTTGTTGGTTTGTGTAGTTGTAGTTTTTTTTTTTTAATGCTGAATAATTATATTATATGATATTCTTTATTCACTTTCAGAATAACAGCATTATTTATATGCATTATTATTTATACATTATTTATTTATTTTCATTTCAGCAGCTTTATTGTTAATTTCTTCTACATTTATTTGCAGTGTATTAATTCATTTTTAGATTACTATACTTTTTTTTATTAATAATCACTTAGTGATTAGTGTTTATTTATTTATTTATGTATTCATCTATTAATTTATTCTTTCTTCAACCTTGTATAGTATTCATCAGAGCACAATTCATGTAAACTTTAAAACTAACATAGTCTTAAGAAAACATTTTGCATCCCAACATACTTTGCACAAATAATTGGTTCCATTTTTCCATGCTATATTGTTTACAGAAATGTGTTGTCTTTTCGTTTATCCCTTTATTCACAAGTTTATGCATTTAAGTTCCTACATTTCACACGTGCGCGACTGTGCTAGCATAACCCTGGTCCGGGGTTCAAATCCCACCTCTGCCAAGCTGCCGCCGTTGGGTGCTTAAGCAAGGCCGTTAACTCACCACTGCTTGAATTGTAAGACTGTATGAGATGTAAATTGCTCTGGATAAAGACGTCTGCTGAAATTTGGCTTTTGATATTGCAATATTATATAAATATAACTCCTGTAAAGTTGCTGCTGAAGTGTAAATGGTAATGGATTCCCCTTCATATTCCATAATAAAATATCCCCTAATGTTTGTGAGCAGTTATAATATCAAGTAATATCAAGTTACAGCAGCAAAAAGAACAGCAGTGTGTGTGTGTGTGTGTGTGTGTGTGTGTGTGTGTGTGTGTGTGTGTGTGTGTGTGTGTGTGTGTGTGTGTGTGTGAATGCTTTCACACGTGTACATTTGCCGAGGCCCTGGAGATCAGGAGAGCAGCTCCAGCACACCGAGGTAAAAATTCATTTCTTGAACACTATATATCAGTGTGGATTTGTTTAATGAGCGCTCCTGTAGAAAGATGTATAGAACATGTCAGGCGTCCACTTGCAGTGCGTTCTGGGAAACAGATACCATCACAGTATGTGACCGCTCACTCTGTCTCCACGCCCTGGCCTCTTTATCTCCGACTTCCCGAGCCCATTATAAATGAGAGGCTAAGGGAGAACGGGGAGCCAAAACGCTTGCAAAAAATGGGGGAGAGAGAGCAGAAAGAAAAAGGATCTTCATCACCAGAGTGGTTTGATAAACAACAAACCTGAATAGAAAGTTCCTCCACGGGTTTAAAGTAGCCATCAAGTGTTAAACTTTCGGCTTAATATGCTACGTTTGTGCTACTTCTTTATCTGTTGCATCGCAGGCTCGGGGTCTCAGCAGGCCAGCTATTTGGCATGCTTAACTAACCTGTTTTCAGTGCTGGCAGGTCCCCGCTCGCCTTAACTTATGGAAATGATATGCGAGAGGCGGATGTGCAGGTAATTAATTGTAACTCGGAGGATAATGTTGGCCTGTCAGAGATGTCTGCACGTTCTGTAACACTTTTTTAAGAGTAATGTGCTTAAACTGGGAGGATCTGCTAGCGGCTCGTCTTAATTGCCACGAGGCCTGAATGTTAAAGCGATGCCTCCTCCTCCTCCTCCTCCTCCTCCTCCTTCTTCTCATCTTCTTCTCCTGTTTTCTTGCTCTCCTGCTCCTTCATTTTGACTGTCTGTGTCTGTAAACGTCTCCTCATATACAGAAATGAATCCTAATTGTCCAGCTCACATACACACCAAACAGCATACGTTGTCTTGTATCGAGGTCTGGTTCCTGTGTGATCTACAACCCTGTATAGATAACACACAGGCAGCTTAAAAATATCAGACATGTGGATCAGACACAGCAGTGCTGCTGGAGTTTTAAACACAATGTTCACATACTGTGTAGTATATTAGACACGTAACTTATCTCTCCATCTTATAGATTGTCATTTTAGTCTTTCTCCAATCCATCGTCATTGCTCACAGGATGCTGGTGGCTTTATATTTTCAGTTCAGCAGTGACCCTGAAGTGGGTTAAAGCTCCAGCAGCACTGCTGTGTCTGGTTCCCTCATATCAGTTGAGTAGAGTTTCTAAGGTGTCAGTAGTGTATGAGTGTGTGTATGAGGGTGAAACTTATGTTAATTTCGATCATTTAGAAATAAAAAAATAATTATGGTATGCAGTCATGAATAAGGATTTCAGTGTTCTTGCATCATCTGCACTGTAACACTACTTTGGCTTTATGAGAACCTTGTGGGTTTGTGTGTGTGTGTGTGTGTGTGTGTTGTTATGAACATCCACAGCATCTCTGATCCAAACCAAAGTGACTCTTAACAGGCTCAGAAACGAGCAGAAAGAAAAGAATAAATGTCATCATAACTCTGCCCTGTGGGAGGCCAGATCACACCCCCCCTTCATTCCCTCCACCACACCTCCTGCCAAAAGCATGTTCACACTGGTGACACCTCGTCCCCTAAAACCATGGTGTGAAAACCCATCTGGATATGTAAATAAAGTAGGTGTGTGTGTGAGAACATGACAGTGCCACCGCACCTGCTCGAGCGCTACATGGGAGCTAAAAGCTTATTCAGGTACCTCGTCCTCTTCATCAAGCAGCTGTGGAGTTTCAGCTTTGACACTGACTGGCTAAGGCATGTAGTGCAAGAAAAATTCGGAGTCCGGTGGATTAGCTACAGAAAGGTGGGGATGCACCAACCAGGGTTTGGCTTGTTGATTTATATGTAGAGACTTTTGAGAGTCTTCTGCCCCATCTCAGCAATTTATCTTGTAATGATCACAGTTATTTTAGCACTTAGCTAACATGCTAGTGCATTAGCCTAGCTAATTGTACTAATGAGTTTGAAAGTCAATTTTTAGAGGATTTTGAATTTTTGTTAGAATAATTGGAATATCAGACTTGTTGTCCTTAAAGCTGTAAAGGTAAGTTACCAGTGGTTACTTTAGCAAACAAAGTCACTAGTCATAATAATAAGACTCATTACATGACACATTCAGAGATTTTGAGAGGAACATATACCTATATGAGGAGATCCTAGCTATTATTCGTCTTAATTTAGCCCTGGTATTCCCTGCAGGACTGATCCGTCCCCTTTAGGCTGGACCCCCTGCGAGTGCACAGTGCTTTTTATTGACTATGGTGCAACCATCGAGGTGATGGGAGGAGAAGCTGGCTGGTCCCCGCCAATCCAAAAGGCTGGTAACAACCCCCATGAGACGTTTCAGGACCTTGTGGAATGACTTATCCAGACAAAAGCGAAGCACACTAGTGTAATATTCTCACTTTAATGCCACCGTGCCTGCAAGTCATAAGTACTCCTTGGGTTATTCCCTTTCCATAGCATCCCAAAATACCTCCGTTCCATCACAAGCTGTCCAAGCATGACAGAATCTGCTGGCTAACAGCCCAGTAGAGACCAAGCTTAGCTTAATTAAGACAGTCTCGCTCCTACATTCCACTCTCCTAAATGTTTCTCACTGTCCCCGTTTTAAGCCGCCAAGTGATTTAACATGGACCTAAGCAGTCCTCACTCTTGCAGACAGCGAAGGACCGGTCTCATTGAGGGCTCCAGCTTGTCTTAAAGGACAATCGTTCACTCACATGTCTCAAACTGAACACATTTACCCCATGTCAGGTGCTAAGGAACATCTCATCAGCTTCACCCCACACCTTCTGCTTCCCATCTCCTGTTTGACTGAGGTCAGTGTATCCACACTGGAAAGACAATGTGAGGTAAGGTGAGATAATGTGAGGTAAGGTGATGGAGAATGTAATTACACCATCAGCACCATCAGCTACTGAGCTGGCCCACAAGCAAACAAGATTTCCATATTTTTTCCTCTACAGTGCATAATATCAGGAATTTCAGAGCATCAAGAACCGTCATTCATCATTAGCTGATAGAAACACTTTATCAGACCTTTATCAAGCTCTACAATACAGTTACATTCACAAATACCACTTAAAACTTTACTTTACAAAAAAGAAACCTCATGTTAACCATGTCCAGAAGCTCCACCCACTTCTCTGGGCTCAGAGGCATCTTGGATGGACCATCACCATGGAAACAAAAGATCAACAAAAGGTATGGACTTCTGTAGTACAGCGTTAAAGCAGGAAAGTAAAAAGATTTTAGAGCACCATAAACTGCCTTCAGGATGATATCTTTTGCAGGGATCTACATGCATTTTTCAACAAGACAACTCTTTCTCTTTCTTTTCAACAATTTAAGACTGAAATATGGAAATTCCTTCCAATTTTTCGTTTTCGGAATTTAAACATTACAATCATTTTCATAACAAACTGGAAATCCTCTTCCCTCTTTTTCCTCAGAGACTCAATATTTTGTGGACACTGCTTTTGTACCAAGATGATTACAATCACCTGTTTGAAGTCACATCATTACTTTTTTTCTACCCCATTACTAACCCAAAATCCCAAGTTTTTTTAATGTATTGCAGGAATGTATTTTTTATTAACAAATGAAATTAAGTTGATCAGAAAAGAATCATACAATATCTGTAAATGAAAGAAACATGTAACGCGTGCCGGAAGATGTCGGAGGCAGATGCAGAGTTCGGCAGGTAAAATCAGGGGCAAAAACAGTCCAGAGTCAAAAACCAAAGCGGGTCATATAGAACCAGGGAGCAGACAAAAAGCGGAAAAGAGAGACGAAGCAAGGGTCGAACACGGTAAGCAAATAATCCAAAACACTAACAGTAACGCCGAGTGACAAGGTAAGGACCAAGTGACTTAGCAATGAAAGAGTGAACAGGGAGTGACTAAATAGTGGCGGTGAAATGGGACACAGGTGTGTGCAATGAGTGCATGATCGGAATTCGGGTGACGGAGTGCACGTGATAGGGTGGGTTCGGTCGCTGAAACCGCCCATGGGTGTGACAAAACACTGTTATTTATTTTAATCTTACATTCTGTTCCAACATATTGCTGATTTTTGGTGTTATACAAGAAGTTTAACAAAGTGTGCTACAACTTTTTTAAACCATGAATTAAACCTGGGATCACAGTGGGTAAGAGTCTGCACTACTAATCAGAAGGTTGGTCCAAATCCAAACTGCAAAACTTACAACTCCACACTTAAATTGTTACTTATTCCGGAAAAAGATATTTCATAAATGCAGTAAATGTCTCTTGAGTATTGAGTTCAAGTCCCAGCTGCCACTGTTATATCCTTGACCATGGTCCTTAATCTTATGCTGCTCATCTCAGCTGTAAGTGGCACTAGACAAATCATGTAAACGTTGGATCTTTTTGTACTGTTATACTTTAGCATTTAAACAGATGTCTCGCTTTTATTTTAACACTGAAAAGACATGACAGCTACATTTCTTTTCAAACCATAAAAAATTGGCACACATGACGAAGCTGACTAGAAAATCATTTAGTTCTTTCGGGCAACTGCTTACCCCCCCCCCGTGTTTTGCAATGTCCTTACGAAGCTCTCCTACGTTATTTCAAGCCGGCCTGCTCGCTCATCATCATGATAAATAATACAGACCGGACTTTTAAGTGTAATCACAATCCTCCTGTAATTCACCAGTAGCCTCCTGCTGTCCTGGCTGTCGCTCGTATAAACAGTAGGGACACGGCTCTCTCGAGGGGTGGAGCGACACCATGAGCCACGTGAAAATCCACATTAAAACACAGCGAAACTAACGCGTTGCACCATAACTCAGCACTTTTTATGATTGTCATATAATGACAGTCACACTTGAGCAGGGTTGTGGAATTAAAGGTGCTGGTCCGAGCTGGAGAAGTAAGCAGTTCCACTATTAAATCTATGAGAAGTGTCATGCTCATTCACACTCAGAGGGTATGTGAGGCTCATTTTAAACAGGAGAATAAGGTTTTGTTTCCCTCCATATCTACAGTGCAATGCAAAGTTTTATGCATCACAGACAAATAAGTGCCGAACAAACTTAAGTAGAATCTTACTACAATTCTTAATGGACCAGTAACATTGTAAGTTTATTATCTAATATATTTTTATGTTTTATCTGGTTAGGATTGCATCAACCCTTGGAATCAGATGCCTATCCGAGAGAGTGCAGGTCATCAGATGTAAGCATGTCCTGAATGTAATGCCAGTCCATTGCAAGGCCTTCAGGAGCACTGGGGGAAGATTCACAACCAGCCAGTTCCTACAGTGGTGGCATTGTGGGATAGTTCAATAGAGCTGTCCAATAATTCATTTCCATACATGCTTAATCCAGTTCAGGATCAGTGGTTCCCAACCTTTTTTTTTCTTGTAGCCTCCCCCCATGAGTATTTAAGAAAAACTGCCCCCCAGCCAGCATAAACATACATTAAAATTAAGTGATTCAGTGCAAATCTTTATTTACAAAAATATCAAATTATAGCGATATATCTCTTTAACTCTTTTGTATTTTGACAAACTCAGAGCACCTCAGACCAGACAAAGCCTTGTGCACTTCCTGTGATCCAAGGGGGCCCAGAGCACCGTTTTGGAACCATGGACACACACCCTGGTGAGCGGCAACTAACCCTGTCAAGCTATCACACACAGACAGACATAATAACACTGGAACACCTTAGAGATGCCACTTAACCACACTGCTCACAAAAACAAGGGGATATGTTATTGGTTAGATTTTAATATGCCCTAATATTTGTAAGCAGTAGTTGCGAACCAGAGTGCATGAACGAAACAACTTGCAAACACAACAAGGAGAACATGCAAACTCCACACAGTCATCCGATGCATGGGAGTTCCAGCTCAGGTATTTGAATCTGTAAAGTGAAAGCTCTAACCAGTGCAGCATCTGCAACCTTTTAAAGGTTTGAGCTTTTTGTGCTCCTTGCACAAATGTTTAAGCACCCTTAGTCTTGTGTGTGTTTGTAGGGACAAAATCTAAACAATATTAATAACAGTTCTGTGCCATCATAATAAAACTTGAAAAAAGTGGCGTGTTTTTTTATCCACTTTTGGCATAAGACTAAGCATAGGCGAAAAACCACGCGCGCAGGTTCTATTTGTGGAACGATCCGGATGAATGATGTGGAGCTGGTCAGTAATGAAGCAGCGTTTGATCATGTTTCTGGGCCGCTGTGATGAAGCTCTCAGCTCGTGGTTATGAGAGAGCAGAATGATGAAACATGTATTTCGCCGCCAGCGTGTTAGCAGTGCTCACGTGTCTGATATTTCTTTGATTTAATGTGCGCTTTTCTCCATCGTACAATAAGGCAATCAAAGGAATCACAACAAAGCATGTGGGAACGGGACCGAGTTTTACAGTAGTAGTACATCTGCGCTGCAGAATTTTCATTAAGTCCAATAGCATGGGGGGAAATGAGTGATGATCGCTCGGCTGCTTAGACGGTAGCTGGCTATAATCCAGGCTCACAGCGAAGGGTCACGGCGAGGTCAAAGGGTCATGTTCTCTACAGTACAACAATAATCATTCTGACCTGACAAATTGATTTTGCATTCGGCGTAGCGGCCTGGCGTGCATTAGCGACTCACTCGCTTTTGTGCCGAGAGTAAATGGACGATAAAGCATACAGCAGCATGCAATTGCTCTCTGGGATAATTAGCTGCTGCTGCTTTGGGGTGGAGGGGGGGGGCAAGAAACACTTAGGCTTGATGCAGAGAGTGTGTTGGGTTGCTTAGAGACTCGCATCGCCTTCTTCAATAGGTGAGCACTGGCCAACCAAGGGTCGACATTAGTTGAATTCGTCTCTGTTTTATCTATGCAGCTTTACATCCACAATAAGACACAACAGGCAACAGTGGCAAGGAGAATCTCATACACATGATGAAGGGACATGGACAGGAACCAGGCTTGGAACCCAGCCTCTTGTGAGAGAGGACAATAGGTTTAATTTCTTTGTGTAGCCAAATATCTTGTGATAAGGACTTGCTCTAAAAAGTCAGATACCTAAGCCAGATGAGCTGATTTACGATTGCACCAGTGTGACCAGATGAGATCCAGGCTCACTTTCCCATTTAATAGGGCTTCCAACACACATTGTTTCTAGTTTAGACAGTTTCTGGTGGGTTCTTAGCAGTGTATAAAATGCCAACAAAAAACACTTTGGTCATGAGATAGAAATGACTGGTGACTCGTTTCACAGATGAGGAATACCTCAGATGAGGCATTCATTTGTGTACTGAGCCAGTTGTTCAGCAGAATTTTAAAAAATTATGGCAGCTGAAAAAATGACCAACCTGTGTTTGGTCATACAGGTGGTAAGTGAGTGAAGAAAATTGTGTGGTATCTTGCTACAGGTGAATGATGCAGCATTTTGTCCCACCGTATCAGTCCGTATCTGCTCCTACACATCACTCGTAAATGGTTTGGGGAGGAAACCAGTGCAGAGGAACAATATGCAGAATGACTTTCATATCAGAAAATATGAAAACAAATACGCAAGACTGTTGCTACTGGTATTAAATGTGTTCTAGATCCCTTTCTGGGTGCTTCCAAATGTGGGTTGAATAGTCAGATCACATCCTGGATGGCCTGGCTTTTTTACCTGGTTTTTCACACTATCATGTGTTACTTGAAAGTATTCTGTATATTTTGATTTTTCGTATCTGAAAATGGGTGACACGGTGGTGCAGTGGTTAGTACTGCACCATTGCAGCTTCCAGATCTCTATTTCGATCCTGACCATGGAGTTTGCATGTTCTCCCCATGGCAGAGTGGGCTATCTCTGGTTTCCTCCTACATTCCTAAGATGTGTATTAGGTTTACTGGTGTTTCCAAAGTGTTGTGAGTGTGTATGAGTGTGTGAGTATGTGTCCCCTAAGAAGGGCTGGCACCCTGTCTAAGGTTGTTCCTGTCTTGTACCCTGTCCCACCAGCTAAGCATCTGTTCTCCCACAACCCTTATTAGGATAAACAGTTTTAAAGGAAAATGTTGATTTTTGCATTTTTAAAGGGCATTTAGTAGCATGAACTTTTATACTTCTGCTTGGATAAGCCATCCTTCACCTTTTGCTTGGGTACTTTTTTCATCTACAAATTATTAGTACATTTACTTGAGCAAAGAGAACCTCTGCAAACTCCTCATTATTCCCAATCTGCTATAGTACTGGTAGCTCTTAACAGCACCATGACCGGTCCAGCTCTGCCTGCACTGGCACTAATAGATTACCCCCCTGCATTCATTCCTCATACAGCTCTCACTCTGAGCCTACTGCATAGGTAGCTGTCCTATAAAAATGAACAATCTTTATAGACGTGTCCCGGCCATAACAAGGCTGATTTTCAGCACCTGGTCGGGTGTATATTCCCACGAAATTGTCAGAATTGTCATGCGGCCGGACAAATCGAGCCTAACTTATGATGTTTTCCATGTGATTTTTATTCCCGTCTGACTGGTCGACTAGCTGCTGGTAATAGAACGCAGCAGAAAGGCCAGCAGGGGGATGTTTGCACTCCGGGTGATTGATCGACACGGGCTGCTCTTTTCATTTATATCCCTCTACCTGTTCTGTCACGAATCGGTTACGTTTAGGAAAAATGAATCCAAAAAAAAGGCAAGGCCAAAGAGAAATGGCTCGAGATTGCGAGCGGGTAAGCTCGTAGATCTAAACCGGTCCCCAGAACTAGGAGTCAAAGCAGGTGGTGCCTGAGAGAATTAAGATATCTAAATGAAAATCAATACTCCATGTGCGAGCGATTCACTGCACAGAACTGCCCCAAGAAGAGGCACAGTTGTTAAGAGGGGATGATAAATAGAGGGACGGATTAAAAAATGGACACATTTTTGTGACTTTGTGGGTCAACTTACCCTTAATTGGCCCTCAGTTTGGTCAGAACAGTTGCAGAGTTGCATAACAGAAAGTGTTATGGTCAACTATACATGTGTACCCAGATTTTTTCCCAGTCAGGGTCACAGCGTCCTTGGACCTATTCTTGGGAAACACGGGCACAGACTAGGTAGGATGGGAATGATTCCCAAAACCGTTTGCATGTGGTGCCCAACCTAAATGGGAGGCGCTGCTGGAACTCAAGCATGTTAAACTGGACGCTAGCATGTTAAACTGATGCCCCTTTTGAGTGCCCTGTTTGGATTACTTTGTCATAGGTGTCATCTGTGTCACCATTATTGACAAACTTATTTCTCATGTCAGTCATTACCTCATTACTGTCTTTGTGGTCTGTACCGTATTTTTGCCTTGCGCCTTGATTTCAGGGATAGGAACCAATCCCATAGTGATACTCACCAGTACAAACTGCTTTACTCTGCCTTAGTTTATACCCTGTGGTATATTATTTGTTCTATTTATTGTGTTGTTTGCAGCCTCCGGGGCTGCCACATTTCAATCTGCTGCACTTTTGTCCCTATGGTTTTGAGCACGTGTACGACAAATAAACCCCTAAATCTTGAATGAGGCAGAGACAAGGTTTCTAAATTTTACTTAATTAAGCAATAAAACATTTTACAAATAACATAGAGCCAGTGATCTGGTCAGAGTGCCTGAGGCAAAGGTGAGTTCCTTAGATCATCATAGGTGTTACATTATTATACTTGTGTGTTCTATTGCTCTTATGACATGGCCGGACAAAAAAATTAGTCACGTAATAGTGTACGTAATAGTAACACAAAGAACTGTGCATTTTCAGTGAGATTTCATGATTAAAGGAAAAAAGGATAAAATCTCAAATGCATTAGGGTTTTTTTGCTAGTTGTATAAGTTACATGTTTGTGTGTATAAAGTTCGTTGTTATTTGGCAATGCATAAACGAAGTGATACCGCTTTGGTTTGTAAATATTGTGCCATTATCATTAATATCACCACAACAACCAAGTGAAACTGACATTAAGCGTATAGCACATAAATATGTTACTACACAACTAC
>JAYJMA010000028.1:1462132-1484567 GCA_036873895.1 Parotocinclus cabessadecuia | reverse complement strand
TAGAGAAGGAGAGAGAGAGAGAGATTTTGAATGTGTGTGTGTGTGTGTGTGTGTGTATGTGTGTGTATTATATTTGCATTGCCTGGCTACATTAGCATACTCGTTTCAGCAGACCATGGACCAGCACGGTTTGCACTTTTATCAGCCACCGCTCAGTGAATTGTTCCCTTCTGCTCCTTCCATTTTCGTACATGAATGCACAATCCAACGTGATGCAGATGTTGATCGGAGGAATTTTTTATTTTCCTGCTCTGTGCAGCTTTCAGATTGTCCCAGCTTCTTTCAGGGTTTTTTGCTCATTTTAAAAACAGAAAGGAATTGAGGTAATGTCCATACCACAGCAGGATTAGTTCCAGTTAAATCACATTTCTGCTGCAGTGTTGGCTACAGTAAGCACGCACCAATCCAGTATTGGAAATATTAATTTAAAATAAATCGTTTTATTTCCATTACAAACAGTTATAGGCAGAGGTATACCTGACAAACACACTGCAACCAAACCCAGCATAAGGCTAGTTAAGGTAAGCACTGTTTACAGCACAGCACAGCATCCGTTCACTTTACACAATCATCCGTACAGCGTCCATCTCAAACCATTCAGAAACTTGGAAACTTGGTTTGTACTCTGCTTAACATTGCAAGCACCTAGAAGTGCTGAGCACCGGTCATGTGACCGCTGTCACTTCGTACTAGTAGCTCTCTGCTGGATTTACCTTGTGTTTAAAGTGTTCAAAAGGTGATTCTCCATTTTCTGTGTTGAAAATGTGTGCTTCTTCATGTGTAATTATTCTCTCTGGGTTGTGTGCAGCCAGTGAGCGATTTGTAGAACAATTTAAGCTTTAGATGTTGTGTACATGTTACAGATATACTGATGTTTTCAGCTGCGTCTACGGCACATTTACCTATCGTTCACGTGCAGCTTACTTGTAGAAGTACCCCTTATATTTACATTACAGTAGCATTAAAAGAAGACACGGTCAAGTCTGGTCAGCGACCATTTCGGTCAGCGACCAGTTTCACAGTACAAAATGTGGTCATTAAATATCACATACCTCTATATGTTTATACTGTACATTTGTAAACACATTTGTAAATGCAGATGAAATTATAGATGGGGATGTTTCAGCACCATGTAGTAAATATCATTTGTTGACGCTCTAAATGAAAATGCTTCCTATTTGGTGAAGCTCTGCTTACGTTTTAATACATATAAAAAAGGAAGAATAAAATTGACATTTGACAATAAAATTGACATTTCTAGACAATAAAATAAAGATTCTTAAAGGTCTGAGAGCTAAGTGGTTCTCACTGGTACAATACATTAGGCATATCCCATATATTCTGTAGAAATCGGTGGTGCACAGACCTGTACAAGAGGATTGGTAGTAGCTCTGCAATTGTAGCTGAGAGCAGATGTTTGTGTGCACTGTGTATCTGTCTCGGAGCTTGTGCTTTGTGTGTGTGTGTGTGTGTGTGTGTGTGTGTGTGTGTGTGTGTGTGTGTGTATGTGTGTGTCTGCAGTTGACCATGGGGCAGGCTGTTTCCTGTACTGAAAGCCAGTAATACCCATTAAAGGCTGGCCTTAACAGCCTTTGGCATGTTGATGCCTGATGCACAAAGGTCATTGATTCCAAGCTCTTCTTCCTTCTCTTAACAATACGCGAGATGTTTTTTGGCATTTGGTGAGCGCACAAGGAGACCAGCTCCCTCCGACGTGCCGACCTTGACAGCGAATTGGATAAATAAACCTTCAATTTAGCTCCTCTCTGCTGCTCGGCTCTACGTAGCTGGGCAGCGCGTCCCATCGGGAGCCTTCACCTATCCGGAGCTCAGTCTGCCCTCGGCTCAGTGACAAACATGCACTCGCTCTGGCGCTAACAGGCCTCTCCTGCACCAGTCAAAGTCAATCCACTACTCGGCAACAATTTAATGCCAATCCTGTCTTTCGAACGATGCACAAGCGCACACAAACACACAACCCCCCTTGTCCACTAAACCTGTCCCAGGAGGCAGTGGGACTGAGCGCATCACTCCATAACGGGTAATGACACGGCGTTTAATGGTACTGTCCAAACTGATCCGTGGCCTGCAGACAGGTAGCTCTACAGGCAGGAGACACAGATAAATGTGGCACAGGTTCAACAGTGCCAGTGTTGTACTTCTCGCAGTTGTTAACACACACACAGGTGACACGTGTGGATCTACCTGCGCCCCTTCCCAAAAACCTGCATACGGTCTGCAGGCCAAGAGGCTTTTCTGATGTTAAGACCATTTGTGGTGATTGATTCTATCAAAAGATTGTTTCAAAGAAGTATCACATTAAGAAATGAATAAAGATGTTGCCAAGTCTCCTCATGGAATGACATACACATGGAAAAATATCTACCTCTAAACATACAACCCCAAATCAAATCACATGCAAATTTAAAAAATAGTTCTTCTTACAATTCCTTTGACTTTTGCTTCATTATTTACTGCTCACAAAAGATCAAATCCAATTCAAATTCAAGTCTGTGTTCCTTAAAGACTCAGCTCTTCCTGGATGTTGCTTTTGTACCAAACAATGATTATACTCACCTGTTGACATCACCTGTTTGAAATCTTATTATTTCATGTTCTTTTGCTGCATGAATAGCCCTAATTGACCCTCCTTCCAACTCTTGGAATGTCTTGTAGAATTTGCAAGAATATATGTATATTAACAAATTATATTTAGCTGACCAGAAAAAAAACAGGTTCACGTTGTCTACAAATCAAAATAAAATCAAAGTAAATGTAAGGAACACTGTAGTTGTTATTATTTTAATTCTCCATCCATTTTGGGGTGTACACTTGTTCACACGTCTTTTAAACATGACCAAGTGGTGAACATGCGAGTGTACCCTGCCCTGTCCCTTTGAGACTGAGATTTGGGAACCATCATGACCCTCACCAGGACAAATGAATGAAAGTTTATCAACCAAACATGAACAGAGCTGTAGATGAATCCAGTCCGCGGAAATGGTGTTTAAAATCTGGAGCTATTTTGTGCGTCTGTGTATGTGTGTGTTTCTTCAAGAGTGATGAGAAACAGTCAAGAGAGGAGTGAAGATAAAAAGAAAAGAACTATGGAGGATTGTAAAAATGACTGCAGCAGGTGATAAATTGGATTTATATCAGCTCCTCTCGGTTTGATTGTTAATTGCACACTCATGGGGTCGTGTGAGGAAGAAGGGCGCTGATTTGTTCCAGCGCTTCTTTCTGAGGCAGAAACAAAGCAAGAGAGAAGAACATAAGCACAGAATGACGGACATGTCTTAGGTTTTAATCATTTACTGATGCCAATGGTGGTGCGAGAAGATGGGAGGGCATCGAAGGCGTATAGAGGGAATAAGACAACTTTGAGCAGAGATGTTGACATTCTGTCTCACATTCTCTCACATTCTGATTGGCCTGTAAGCCGTTGGTCACACTCCCGCAGATTAAAACGAAGTCGAATTAGAAAGCTCCACCGGGCCGAGGTCATTTGAGATGAATCGAGACGGAAATCAAGAAGGAGACGAACTGAAAAGGGAAGAAAACTCAGAGCAATAGATCTCTTCTCCGTGTGCTAGCATTAAGCCCTGGGGCGGCCGTGGGATTGGTTGTTTGTGCACGAGCTGACCAGAGGAAATCACTGTTATGATAGCAAATCAAATCAAGCTCAGACGTTCTCCCAGCTAACAGCTTTGAGGTCAACCAGAGTTCCTGATAGCAATAGCACACTGGCTCTGAGAAACACAATGTGGTCTAATTAAACGTTAAATCCGTCTGTTGTATCTTTTTCCATCAGACAGTTCAACACGTCACTGAATATGATCTAGATGCTCCATCCAGGTAAAGGATTCAAAGCTTAACCCTAAATAACTGCCCATACCACACAAACAACCTGGATAGAATATCATGGCATCACTCACTTGTCCTTAGGGGCAGTTTGGAGCAGAAACATAGGGGTCGGTTTGGAGTTTGTTCCCTATTGCTGTTCACTATTCAGAGGAGCTTAACCCCAGATTTTGGAACATGGCTGTGAGTTCACAGATGCCATTGCACGTGTTTGATAGAGTTAAGGTTCCAAGCAAGTATAAAAGTTCTCAGTTAAAGCTATCAAACTATAGGCGTCTAGCTCCTTTTTTAGGGGTGTAAATGGGGTGCAAACACCCTGTAAATGGTATGATCCACTTTCTCTCCACTAGTGACGGTGTTTCCCCTAAAAGTGTGGGAATGATAGTCCAAAACTTTGTTTTTTAAGAGGCGATGGAGGAACAAGGACCTGTGTGATCCTAGAATCAAACATGCATCAAACCTTTATTGTATGGATTATTTAGGAGGACAGAGGGCAGGACTGCGAATGTGAGTTGACTGCTCACATTGCTGAAGTGAAACTGAGGTGTGTAATGCAACAAACATGCTTCAAATTCTGATCCCGACAGCAGTGAGTGTGACCGAGAAACAACTGTTAACACCAATGAAAAGGGTTGTCTCCATACTTTTGGTCATATATGGTTACATACCATTGTAACCAATCTTATGATTAGTAGGGATCAATAAACTCCTGGTGTTACGTCGTCAGAGCATTTTATGATTAAAAGAAATGTACACTCTCTCCGGCTGTGTCTCAGACAGCTTTAATGGCACCTTCAGTCTTAAAAGCGACGTTGCCGTCGCCTCTCACCCCGACCGCGATAATCACAGGCTTTGCCCCGAACAGTGTCACACGAGGACAAATATACCCGCCGACTTCATCATGTAATTAGATGCTGCCTACAATATCTTATGATAAAGGTTTATGTAGCACTAATAGCTACCCCTGGTTCGAGGTTCAGCTCGCAGGTATGTTTTTTTAACCTCGCCGGTATGTCTTTCTTTTTCACTGACTCAAATGAGTTTGGACTGAATGAAGGAATTAAGTGGAGACATTAAGAGAAGGTTAAGAGTAAGATTACATATTGCTGATGGTGTCTGGAGGCTGAGGAAGGACACGCTGGTGCTAACATGAAATCAACATGCCATATTCACTGTATATCTTCATGTTCTGTGTGTGTGTGTGTGTTCAGCAGGTGAGCATCTTTGTCCTGCCATCTAAAGAACCCGAGGGTAGCCTGAAGGCCTGCCTGCAGTGCCTGTTTTTTATACAGCTCACAGCATCTGGAGACAGGCAGCATTCTTACCCTGAAGCAACACACACACAGTCCTGGTAATCCTAACATAATGGGCTCTAGTCATTGACATAATGATTACTGGAGCTAATTGATGCTCCACCTAAACCTCACCCTAACCCCGACCTTAACCTCTGTTACCTAAAGCAAATCCTTTGACCCTATTATTGTTTCAAAGGAAACTTGCTGTTTCTGAAAATAATGAAATAAAATAAAATCCTCCTGGAGATCAGACGTTTTTCCACAATGCAAAAAAAAGGTCAGATCTTTGAGTCCTTGTGAGGCAACCTGGTCCGACAATGTAACAAATATATGGTGCACGCATGAACACACAAATTTTTTTTTGTTAAAAAAAAAGAAAATCAGGAAAAAAGAAAACAAACAAAAAAAAGGCAAACACACAAACACACTTAAATGTTTTTTTATAACTGATCATGTTCCATTACATGCATCCCTGTGTGGTTTTTTAACCCACCATAAAACACTGAATTATGTAGACACTGACATGGTGAAAATAAAGTATGTTTATTTATGTAAAATAACTCATGTTTATTAATTTGTTTACCTGTCTGTTTATTATTTAACAACCCTTTTAGCACCAATGGCTATTCGTGACAGGCACAAGGTTATGTTGAATCCAATCATACGCTCTCAGACCGGGTCAACTTAGCTTAATCAATTCACCTAATTCATGTGTTTGGACTGTGGGAGTAAACCTTTGTGGACACAGGGAGGACATGAGGACACCAGTGTACCCAGAGTAAACCTAAGCAGAAACAGGGAGAACATGCAAACCCCACACAAACAAGGTGAGACGTCCACACTAACCACGGCACCTTTATATCCCATATTTCCAGGGATATTATTCTTCTGGCCACTGCCCAGAGCTTATGATCATAGATGAGTAGATTAGAGCAGGTTCACAGATTGGTCTAAAACAAAGAGCTTTGTTCAACCATTGTAGGATCTTTTGGTACATCCCTTCACTATCTTCACTGGCAGCTCAGATGGTCAAAAGGGGTCCCTGTAAGAGCAGCTGGTAGATCATTCAAGTCTGTGTTTCTCAGAAACAACTGTTGTGTCTGTAGAGCTCAGAATAAAAAGACTGGAAAAATGATTGTATGTAATGTTTTAAAACAAGTACGAAAAGATCAGACCAAGTCCAGTTCAGATGCAGTATTTAGTATTTTTGGTGTAGTCTTTAAACATATTAGGTTTGATTCTGCTTTCGCAACTCAAAATACAGCAAGTGAGGAAGCCTGAACTTTAGATAGGAGGTGAAAGACAGTCCGAGCTGGGATGGAAAGCAGAATGGTATGAAACAATAGAGGAAGGAACAGAACCCACTGAAGAGAGCTACAAACCACAGGACCTCTGCATTTATAACCAGTACACTCCAGCTGGTTCATTTTCCATCTCTGAGGTACAGTGCTGTTAGGAGAATTTAAAATTATCCAAAATCTCCGAGTGAGTGTGTAGTGCTCTGTGATGGATTGGCACCTTGTCCCAGGTATTCAAATTAATATTTGATCATAGGTGCCCAAACTTTTTGCATTAGACTGTGTAGAGAAACAGACAGCTCCAGTTATCACCCCCGGCATACGGTAGTATAATCACAGATCAAATTAAATTCTCTCACTCACACTCACAGTTCCTTTTATATTTGTCTGGTGTAAATAAATGGATCAGGATGGTTTAGTAATGCATACAGCAAGGCCGCAGCCCCACAAATCAGCCTGGGCGCTGGCTCGCTCCATCACTCACCCGGGCCCTGCTTTACAACACAATTACTCGCTGCCTGACACAAATGAGCTGGGCCAAGCAACCTGCAGCAAGCTAATTACGCTCAGCCATGGTCCGCCCCGGCATTAAAACAATCACGCCGTTTTACACCAGCCAGCCACCGCTGCCACCGGCTACCACCCACTGCCCCCCCCCCCTACACACACACACACACACACACACATACCCACGCTCATCTGAGCTCATGTCCCAACTATGCATACTTATAAACATCCACGTCTCATAGCAGATGGACCCACTGTGATTTAAAAGCCAGTTTGTTCATAATTGATACATCAGACAGGTCTAATTTCAGCCTGACATCGAAATGAAGCACCGGTGAATACTAATTATGCCTTCAGAAACTCTGATGAAATTTTGGTCAGCTGTCATGCAACATCACAATCCAAAATCACTTTGTGACACGTAGAATGAAATATCACACATGTGAGAGAACACTGGTCCAAATAAATGGTCTCTTTTGAAAGTTTGGACTGTTTGGTCATGATACGTTTTTCTTTCATTCAGTGCTCTTTATTTTACTTGCTCGCTATGCAAATGACTTAATAGTTTTAGCATGAATGTGATTCAACTCTGTCTTGATTAGTGTCTGATATTCATAACTGAATATGTTTCAGGAGTTAAGGTCGTGACCCAGTGGACATGATTTTTTTTTGCGTGAGATTTAATCAGATAACAGTAAAGAATCACAGAGGGGGTTCTGTGTTTTATTTGCCCTCTGCTCAATTTTTACAGACTGACCAATCACTGTCGCTTCTGGGCCTCATGAAACAGCTCCTGTATTTTCAGTCTGCCTCTCCACTGCCAGCCTTTTCATATTTGGAACTAGATTTAGTAAAAAAATACAGTGTTTGTCTTCACGTTCCTTTACCTTTTGTTGTTCCCTCTCCTCCCCAAAACCACATAGCCTTTTTACTTGTTTATACATTGTTCAGGACTATATTAAGAAAACTAATTAGAATATTAATAATAATTAAGAATACAATTCATTATATTTTAGTCGAATGACTTGATGTGTAATTAGACAGACCTCTTAAGACAAATGATGGTGTTTATGCTAAAAAAAAAAGATCCCAGTTCTTGAATGAAACGCTCCGTGCTTCTTTCTTTTTTTCCAAAAACTGAGATGTACACAGTGTCAGCGTTTGCATTTAGAGGTGCATATTTTGCATCCTCCCACTTTTTGCAGCTGAAAAATTAAACATTGAACCAGATGGTTGAATAAAAAATATTAATAACAAAAAAAACAAATAACTATGTCACATTCAGTGAGTTTAGTTTTAAAACTCTCTTTCAGTAACTCCTATTAAATAACTCAAAGTCATACCGTGTTCATTATTTTAATAGACTCTGAACTCAGGCCGTTCAAAACGTCATCTGTGAAAATTAGATATTTCACATCCCGTCTCAGAACACATAGAATAAATACTAAGAGTTTAAGAAGTTATTCTGTCCTACACTAGATTTATACTCACAAGCTGCCATTGGACTGAAACACCCATCAGGCGCCGAGAGATTTTACCAAAATCATATTATTTATTTATAATTATTGCATTTTTATTTTATTTCGCTTTGACCTTTATCAGTTATTTTACTTAATTTTACATTTACAGCTTATTATTTAATTATAGTATTTTATATATATAGTAATTATAGTATATGTTTATAATATTTTTATCATAATACAAATTTATTTTTATCAGATAGTTTTATATGACGTCCCTGATTTTTAATCAGAAAAATATTTACTCTTTTCAGTCTCTTCTCTTTGTTTAATCTTTGGCTCATCACCCTCAGTGTACTCAAAGCTTAAACGTAGCTGGTCAGTTAATGGATTGATTGATTTAGAGTATTGATCAGTCCTGATACAGGTGCTGGTTCATTAGCAAGCGGTCTGGTTCCTTAGCTAGGTGTTCCACTTCAGAACCACTGGAGCATCTTAAAGTGTTTTGTGTTTGCTTGGTATATGTTTGAAGGCTGTTAGTTTATCACAAAAACAGCCTGATGGGTGAAAGAGAAGGGGTCTGCTGTTTTCTCTTTAAGAGATAATAAAAAGAACCTCCTTTCCCTGACTTTTTTCCCCAGAAAATGCTGGAAATATATCTTTCGAGCCCCCTTTTGTGTGATGGTGTATTAAAGCCATATTTTGAGTCACTGCTGACAGATATATGACGTGCCTTAAACAATATGAACTATGTGTTAAGAAATAAATTGCTTACACCACTGGAATTCTTACAGGAACACTTCAATCCAGACCCTCAAATGTTTTATTTAATTATTTCTGCCACATTTTTTCAGTGCAAGCAGACATGGAGGCTGATTGCAATAAAACACTTTGGTGTTGGAGCGAGGAATGCTGAGGGCATCAGTTATCAAAGTGGACGTTGATCTAATGAAGGTTTTGATGGCAGGTACAACAGTAAAGATGACCTTTAGACTTCACCATGAGTTATTTGTCTAGTGCAGTTACATGAAAAAAAAAGTTTGTGAACCCTCTGTAAACGCCTTCCGTCGTGTCATGGTCTGATCTTCATCCACTTTCAATCACTGAAAGTGAATGAGGTGAAGCTGGAGATTCTTGCCAATTAAAAACGCTCTGCTGTTCTCAATAAATCTGTTCATGTGGACCAGGCTTAATCAATTTCAGGCATCACGAAAACAGCTGCAGAGAGAAATACAAAGCTGAAGAGGGGTACAGTGTGTTTTGTTCATTATTGCACCGCATTAAACTTTTTAACTATTTTTTTTTATAAAGGAAATTGTGTGTGCCTCTCATCATTGGAGTGGGGATCTTGCAAAGAACACACCTTGTTAAAAGAAGAACTAAGACAACGTGTGCACTCTAATATTACATTACTGCATGGCTCAAAGCAGCTCTGTTGGACTGGTGGTCAAACTCGGTTTATGAAAATAGCAGTTCTGAGTCCTTGAGGTTTGGAATATAAAGGTCAGGTGGTTTATTTATGAAAACTGCAATGGGCTGGCACCCTGTACAGGGCGTACCTCTGCCTGTGCCCTGTTAAATTCAGGTCAAGGTTCTCCCTCATGACCCCAAGCAGAATACGTGGGGGTAAAAACGGGATGCTTTGTGTTGCATGGCTCAAGTTTGAAGTTTCTTGGTAAAAGTTGACGTGCAAATACTATACAGGTCACCATATGACTATGATAATGTCTGATCAAGAGCCATTCAATCACGACCTGTTTCACAGTATGTAATGCGGTCATTAAATGGCTACATACTGTAGGAAAACAGCTCCACCAATGATAAACCAATTCCATCTCTGAAGCCTGAGGTAGGTCCATCATTGTTAAGAAAAGCAGTACACCTCCTAAACTTAACAGAGACTGGGTGATGCTAGAAACTAAGGCAATTGAGGATAAATCAACAAAAGAATGATTTAAGAAGCATGTGGTTTGGCATGGGCGAGCCAGATCTGAAGGACGCTGCACGATATCTTGGTATGGTCTAAAACGCCTCTAATCAGTTTCTAAAGGGAGTGTTTTTGCTGATAAGATTCTAGCAGTTCTGATCAAATTCATTTTTTACTGTAAATGCAGCAGAACAGCACAGCAGTCGGTCTGTTGTTACTTTAACCAGAATTTGTTTCTCTACGTTTGTTACGAATTGGATGACCCGACCACATCTGAAGGGTTCATGAAATGTTTCTTCAGTTAGTGTTTGGTGAAGCACCAGAGATTGTGGTGGGAAAGCATCTGTATAAACACACCACAAATAGACAATGATGCATTGCGCTGCATGTAGACCTTTTGTACGGGTTTGTGGCTACATATTTTAATGTACCAGTTCTGCACATCAAATGAAGCAGAACCATGAGAACCATTTAAAAGGTTCTTCCTCCATCTCTCTCTCTCTCTTGCTCTCTCATTCTCTATCCATTTCTCTATCACAGCGCAAGTTCTGCATACATTTCTTTTGTTGCTAATGCACCTCACATATAAATCAGACTAACGAGAGACGGACAAGCGGCTAACCCTCCAGACACACATGCTCATTACTCTGAGGGAGGAAGAGACATGACACTTCCTTTCCATCCAACCTTCTCTCTTGCTCTCTCTTTCCTTTCTCTCCTCCTCTCACTCTATCTCTCTTAGTCATCCTCCTGCACAAACATTACGTTTCCTCCGAGCTCTGATTGAGAGCTTCCTGCCTCTGCTGCACCACCTCCCTCTTCTTAAATCCATATCCTCTTCACATAATGACTGACATTTACGTCAGTTCTTACTTATAAGGCAGGCCAGCCTGTAAAATCTGATCTCAGTATGTACAAACAAGGCTCCAATTGGAGTTCTGGTTAAAGAATGGATCTATGAAGAGGCATACGGCTGAAAAGTTGGAACACTCCTTGGGGTTAGTTGTAAGGTTTTAGGCTCTACAGATTAAAATTACCACATTAAACCCACTATAAAGGCTGCTCTAGGGTGGAGCCACTCAACTGAAAATGTACCATTAACTTAATTTACTATATTTTTCTACACTGAATCTAATAATATAAATATCAAACTGTCCATGATGAGTACTTAGTCAGTCTTTGGCAAGCTTAAGCACCTGTTACATGCTTTCAATCTAGAGATTACATCACTGTAGCTAGGTTATTTAGGAGCATTAATTAGGAGCCTTTGATAGAACTACAGTCATCCCCAGTTCCTGCAGTGCAAACATGCAACAAAGAATGCACAGTTCTAAGAAGGAGTCCCCTCAGCTCTGATGCACAGAGAACAGACATGAGCATTAGTGAAGAGTCATATCCCAACAGACATGCCGAGTAACATTCTCTAGACAGGCGTAGAGTTTCAAAAGTGTCAAACTTTTGAAGAGATGCTTTCAAGCTCGGTACTCAGTTTATATTTCACACCATCCCCCTTCAGCATGTACTCAGTACCTCCACACTTATCCCACTACACTTCTTGGCACATCCCCTTGTTTCTGACAGTCAAATCAAACCAATGTGAGTGATGGAGACCAGAAGGTGGATGCGTTCAGGAGACACCGTGAGACTGAGAGAGAGAGAAAGTAGGAATGAGAAGATACAGGTGTTTGGGTTTATGAGACAAGCTGACTTCCCCAAGCCTTTGACAGATGTTAATGTTATCAGAGATTCTTAAATCTGTTATTGGCTGTGGGCAATAAGGGGGATTTGGGAAGAAAAAAAAATAGAAAGAGAGAGAGAGAGAGAGAGAGAGAGAGAGAGAGAGAGAAACAGGGGGTTCTGTGGGCCTCTCCTGCTGAACATGGCAGTTTGATAACATTTGGCTGAACTCTCCGATGTGATCCCCCCTACACTTGAGCCGATCGCTAAAACAGAGAGCAGGGAAAGACAAGTAAAACATTATTGACCAAACTCCTTCACATCTATTAGGAAGAAGAACAGAAAGGGGCCGGGCAAGGGGGGTCATAGAGCGTCTCCCAAAGTCGACAGACTTCAAGCTAATCAGGAGGAAATGAAGTTAACCCTTCACCAGAGGAACAGGTCGCTGCAAAGACAGGCAAAAAAACAAGCGATCTGCCAAGCGGCAGCCATTAGCTGATATATCAGCAGCCTCCACTTTCATAACACTCTCCAGCTTTTCATCTTTACTTCCAAAGATCAGAGCTCAGACCAATTCGACACAGTACAAGGATTGATTAGTAGTGCAGCTGCTGGCATGGATTATTCAGCTGCTGTTTTTTAAAACTCAGGTGTCATAGTGAATGTGGTGAGATAAGATTGTAAAGACTAGTGTTGTCACGAACCCTAGACTTCAAGTCAAGACCAAGACTGGGAAACATCGAGTCAGGGCCGAAACTGGGCGTGGCTGAGACCAAACCAAGACCAGAGACCAGGTCTTTTTATCATACAGCAATAAAAAGAAGAAACAAGAAAGTACGATATAAACAGTGTTCATTGATTGGATCGTGAACAAGATGAGAAGGAAACTGTATTTTTCCCTGTTAGCCAATCAGAGTGCGGATTTAGAGAAGATTTATTCTGTTTGAATAGATTGTTCATATTTAATGGGGATAGAAGAAAAAGTTTAGTTTATAACTAATGTTACCTCAATGGACCCAGCTGGCCTTGATAAGAATTTCGGGGTCCAGAAATGGAAAGTACAATAAAGTACAGTTTATGTTTTATTAATTGATCCAGAATGCATTTTGGTTATTAATGCACAAATCCAGGTCACTCCTAAGGGTTCACAAACTTACACCCAGCTGTATATTTAAATAGGCTTAAAGCTCAGAGTGCACTTTATCAAAAATGTGAGCACCAGGCTGTTTGTTGATAGGATATGAATATAAAGCGAAGAGCTTCTGTTCTTTTATTCATAAGCTCGAGCTGTTAGATGCGTACGCAGACACCGTTTACTGTTGACGTATAGTATAATTGCCGAATGCATACATGCTGCATACATCACCAATGCGCTATTTTTTTTTTACTTTCCGCTGCATATTCAGTAACGATTGAGTCTAATCCCGGCGTGTTTACCAGCCAGATAGCATCCGCAGAAGAAAGCGAGACACAAACTCTGCCAGCGGCGTGCAGAGAGGCCGTGAGCTTTTCCCATAAAATATTTTGCTATTCTGATAAAACACTGACCCCGACTGAGATTAATCAAGAAAACAGGAGGGAGGAATGATATGCATAATCTTTTCTTGTATTCATTTTTCCCCTCTCTTTCGCTTTCTGTTCTGCCTTGCTGAATGTTAATTCGCTTCACGCTCATGCTCACCGGAACTGGACCTGCCTCGTCCTAGCTTCAGAGAGAAATATGTCACAAGTCCGACTCTATTTTCTCACACCCAATATTAATTTCAAGCTCAGAGGTGTTAGTGATGGATACTCAGGATGGAGGACTAATAGCTGAAATTATATTATTGCTAATAATACATGTGCTGCGGGCTCCGAGGAGCTTCATCCGGGGCTTTGCTTCTAATTCATATGCAAGAATCAGATATGAAATCCTCGTCTTAAAAAAATCAAGCTATTCCACCGGGAGCGTGTTCAATAATATACAACACATTCAAACACCACGGCCATGAATGTTTACACGCAAGTCATTTAATGGAGGTTTTCCCGAATCAGATGCTTCATCATGTGCTCATTTCTTCATTAACTCCTGCCTTCATATCCCCAAATTTAGGCTTTTCGCTCTTAATGCAATTTGCGTTTTTACCGAGGCAATCTGAAGCCCGGATCAAAGTTTGCTTCCTGCAGTGGAAAGAGAGGATACGAGGCATGGAGGTGGTCATTAAAGAAAAGTGCAATACATGTTGTTTTCCACTTGCTTTTTCTTTCTTAATGCACTCGAAGACAAATTACACCCCCCAGGTTCCTTTGGTTATTCTACAATTACAGCAGGTACACGGCTTTTCTTCATAAAGGGTCTGATTGCTCAGTTTCACTGTTTGAACGTTAACATGGGACGAGCCAGAACAGTCGAGGCCAAAATGCCTTACATCAGGTGTTTATTAAACAACGATCCTCTGCCACAAAGGAAGCAACCTTACAAAAGCCTGTAGCTTATAAAACTATGTTTAATGATGATAATTCTTAATACCTGCATGAATAACTGTAAATGGTCCAGATTAAACAAGCAGAGAATAAATGTCTTTACTTAAGTAAAAGTACTACTAATCTGATGTCTAACTAAAACTTGAAATGTGGTTTCATATTCAGATTTGACTCTATATAGTATAAAAGTACATGCTATTAAATGTACTTAAAGTGAAAAAAAGCACTAAAAGTATTTATTTAGGAGCCTTTCTAACTTTTGAAGCAGGATGCCCTTTATAAAGGTACTTACTTATAAAGTAAGATGTACAGATCCACGAAACTAAAGGTACATAATAGTTTATTAGTAGCTTAATAGTAGCTACAACAACATGAATCACCTGCAAACATTATAAAAATGACCTTATCACCACCCTAAATGTCTCATGTGATTCAGTAAATCGTGTTTAATCCAAACTATAGTTCCCATCGATTCTCTGAAACACCATCACTGCATTTCAATCCAACAAACTGCACATTCAGCAGATCTTTAAGAGCAGTTCTAAATTTAAACTCCACTACATTACCTTAATTTAAAATACGTATACAAACTTTTATAGAGTTTATATATTATAAATGTATCCTTTACAAAAAATAAAATTTACACTCCCAGGATCATGGATAAACTTATAGTGTCTGATTAATTAAAAGATAAAGGCATACCTGCTCTGAAGAGTCGTGAAAGTGAGCCTAGGTAAATCTAGGATTTTGATTGGTGCTTCAATAGGTGCCTGAAACCACCTTGATTACCTTGACCGACCAGTCTGTCAGACGCCTTGTACACGTTGCTGGTCACACCTCTACAGTGGTGTTTTAACCATTATTTAACACCACCCTGCTGGTTAGGTTACGTCCTCGAATCGTTGCCACTTTAGACTCACCAAACGACCAAGCACGCATGTCTTTGGAATATGAGTGGAATCTGGAGTACCAGAAAGGACCAAGGCCGCTCCACCCTGGGAATGAACATGGGACCTTTTTGCTGTGAGGCAGCCGTGCTACCGACCGAGCCACCGTGCTGTCCAGTGCCTGAATTAGATAAATAAAATAGATATATAAATAAATCAATAACAGTTGAAGTTCAGATTTTTTGTTTGAAATGCAGTAATTAAAATTAAAAATTGTAAATTAACAGTACAGATAACTAAAAAAAACAGGAACAAAGTATGTGTAATACCACCTCTGAAAACAATATTGAGTTTAAATTCCTAATAAGCTCTTTGAATGATAAGATCACTGGATTATCACAAGCTCGCCTCGTCTGAACAGTTTGCTTGAGGGCTATACTGCATCAGGCGATCAGTAAGATCCAGGCAAAAATCTTTAGCATCTTTAGTATTGTAGTCAAGACTTTTAACAGTGCAGTCAGTGCAAAGGACCAGGATTAGAATTGCTGCTTAGAATGCAATCAGTATCATCTAAAGTAGATAGAGATTGCTGTCAGAAATCAGCAAAACATGACAAAGTGCATTATTTCTGCCAGTAATGACGTTCTTGTGCGATACATTCCTTTAGTGTATACTTTATTCATTACTACACCTTTAACAGCTGCAAGTAATACCTCTACCCCTCTATCTGAAGATCCTTTAACGTAAGAACCACTCTGTTATGTTATGTTAAAGTTAGTGATGATGGACAGTGATACTCTAATGTGTACACTCCCGCAGTTACGCTCAGACTTTTTAGCGCCAATTATTTACTCAACTTTCTGCCCGGCTTCCCGTGGCATCCGAGCTCACACGATAAGGCAATAACGATAATCCGATTCCATTTATCTCTCACGGGCCTGAGCCAACAAGAGGCCAGACTACGCTTCCCACATCCACAGCCTAATCCAACACAGGCTTACCCTCAAACCCAAAAGCAGAAACAGAGAGGTGTAATCTGAAACGGAAACTAAGCAGTACTGAATACGATCTGACAGTCACATGGATTCTTCCTCATTCTCTCTGTTTAGAATTTGAGATGAAGTTTCAGATCAGCCTCCTTCGTAGCATGCCGTAATTCTACTGCTAAACGTCGAGAGTTCCTAAATCAGATAACTATTTTTGTTAAATAACCATTTTGGATAAAAACATTACATTTGCAAAAGTTTGCACATCTAGAGTATCAAGGTACAAAGAATTGGACTTGTTAGTGCCTCAGTAAAGTCAGTAGAAATATGTCAGGAGCGTAAACATAGTGTAACATGAAATGTTTAGAGAAGAACGCACACTTATCATGGAGTGGTTTCAATCACAGGCTGTGCGTGAGAGAGCTAAGCAGGGCTGCAGTGGATCACAATGATGGGCTTCCTTCCATTGACACTGAACTGGAAAAGAATAAATCTGTCTGGGATTTTTAAGGAACTAAACGGTCAACCTCAGGTGATGTTATGAGCAGTAGTATTAATGACAAGGCTTTACTCCAAAAAGCTTCAATTATATAAACCAATAAGCTCCAAAACATTAAATGAATAATTAATTAACTCCAATGATGTGGAGTCCAGATACTGGAACCGACATGAAAAACATAATTATCATTCATTAATTTTCTTATCTGCTTGATCCGGCACACAGTTCCCAGCCAGCAGCACAGGGCACAAGGCAGGGACAACCCTAGACAGGTGCCAGTCCATCGTAGGGCACATATACTCACACAATAAATGCACTTTAAAGACACCAATTAACTTAACACGCATGTCTTTGGACTGTGGGAGAAAACGAGAGTAGCCAGAGTAAACCCACGGGGTGTACAGGCAAACTCTAAAATCTCAAAAATTACCCAGACTGCTCCAACTCGGACTGAACCCAGGACCTTGTTAATGTGCGGCCATAGTGCTACCAACTGATTATTAAATATCATTATATCTTCACATCATCAAAGCCACCCAAGCAGGTCGGTTCCTTTTTTTCAGACTTGGTACTTCCAAGGTTTTCTTCTTATAATGTTTAGAGTTTTTTTCCTTTACACTGTTGCCCTAGGTTTCCCCAATTTGGGATCGACCTTTGAAATCAGAAGATAATTTAAAATTGTATAGCTGCTTTGACAATGTTCCATCGTAAAAAGCACTAAAGGGACAAATTTGACTTTGACTTTAGATAAATGTGTTGTAATGCAATGTAATGATTTGAAATAATTTTTTAAAGTAATTTAATACATTAAATATGATATAATTTGACATTATATAATAATAATAACATAAAGTACAGTACTATGATGTCAATTTGTCACATAATTTAAAGTAACATACAGTAATATATCGTAATCTCGGCTTAGTTTACGATAGTTAGGATTGTGTGTCGTTTATTCCTGTTTTTCCACTTTTGAACAGAGCTTGGTTTCACTGTTCTACTTTCCTGTGATCATCTTGAGCTCCTCTCTGAAAACTTTTGGCTGAGCATCTTTTCCACCTGACTTCTCCAGGCCGGAGCGAAGCAGAATGGAATTACAATCATGCTCGAAATGTTCTGCATGTGCAAAAATTAATTATGCACTTCATGATTTCAATAATAAATAACAAAGGGGGGAAGAGCAAGGGTGTAGAAATTGGTTTTGTCTTTTATCTTTGAGTCCTTTCCAAATTTAGAAGTGTGGCACGGGTTAGCTTCTTTATGCTTTGAGGTAAAGAGGCTCAAAAGGAATATAAAGGGGGGGGAAAATGGATCTGAGAGAAGCGGGAAACTAAAAACGGATGCTTTGAGGCCTTACCATGGGCACGCTTTTGTAATTAGCTGTGGCCACCTCAGCGTTTTTTAATGAAACATTTCCGGAGTGCTGGAAAGGAAGTGTGTGTGTGTGAGTGTGCGTGTGTGTGTTTGTGTGTGTGTGGCCAGCCCAGCTCCAAATGACAAACACTCGAGCCTGGCATTGAGACACAGTGTGTATGTGGGATGATGTTAGCAGGGGGTGGGAGGGGTCTGCGTGTGTTGCTTCTTAAACAGGCCGCTAATCACACAAATTATTGCATCTAATTACCGCTCGGGCTCTAATTAATTCCTCCAGTATCACATCATTTAGTGCGCGTTCACACCACGGCACCTGTTTTCGACAAATCCGTGCCGTTAATTTGCTTATAAAACAAATAGCATTTGCATAAAATGTTTAATGAAGGGTTGAGGCGTTCGCCGGGTTCTGCCGGGTTCTGCTGTGAGGAGAGACCACAGACAGAGACCACTCCAGAACAATGCTCTCCATTGTGGTGCCCCTCTGCCTATCTCTCCCTGATACGTTTTAATGAAACGAGAACACTCAGTGCTAATTAATACGAGCATGCATTGCTAATTACGCCGCTGTACAACATGCTGCTTGTTGAACCCCTTCATGAAAAATAAAACTAGCGTGTCAGGACGGCGCACGCAGAAGGATAATGAAAGAGAAGGAGTGTGGAGGTCAGAGCGGACAAACAGAGACGCAGTTTAAAGGGTGAGCGATAAATAAAGCTCTTATTAAGATCGCTATGAAATGCATTTTTGTAAATACAATAATTTATTCAAGATGTCCTACGAATGGTTTTAAAATGGATCATTGATTTCACTACCCAGAAGTAACTATGGGTTCCCTTAAATAACTAAAATACGACTTACGAATACTCAGGAAAGCAGCGGGAACAATTCAGTGTTTTAAAAATACTAGTGGATCATATGGATAGGTCGCTAAACTTTTGCACATGCCTTTAGCGCATCTTATCCAACTTATTTTAAAAAATCCATCCATGCATTATCTTCCGCTTAATCTACACGGGGTCGCGGGCCAGCAACTCTGGGTGCAAGGGCAGGAACAACCCAAGACGGGGTGCCAATACATTGTACATTGTGTGCCAATACACACACAGTCACACACTAAGGGCCACTTTAGAGACAACAGTTAACCTCACATGCATGTCTGTGAGAGGAAACCAGAGTACCCGGAGTAAACCCAGCAGACACGGGGAGGACATGCCGACTCCACACAGAAAGGACCCAGGCTGATTCGGACCTGAGACCTTTTGCTGTAAGGCAACGGAGCTACCCACCGAGCCACCGTGCTGTCCTGTTTTTAAAAGTCTGCATTAAAATGTGCAGAAATTAGTCAGATTTAAGTAAACAGGGGTGATTAAACTTTTGTGAAAGTCATTATATACTGCTCGCAAAAATAAAAGAAATATCCCCTAATTTGTACCCTAAAGACATATTGCGCTCTTTTTCTTTTAACAGCCCAACAGAGTACACAGATCACACACAGATCATAACAAAGGAATTATAACATTTCACGTTGCGAATTTATGAAGTCATTTATATATATATATATATGCCACTTCTTTTGCGCAGTATTTTTTTGTATTTAATGTAACTGTAAATACTCTGCTTACAAAAATGTGGAGATATGAAGCGATTTTTAAAATATGCATTTGATTTTATTTCATTAAACAAGATCATCAAAAAAGCAAATTAAAGTCAATATAAGTGGTTTGATTACTTAAATGAGATTTAAACTCAATTATGGTGATTTAGTAGTAGGTGATATAATCATGGGGTTGAACAGAAGCAAGTCAAACTGAACAAAAGTACCCCTGTATTGACTGTTCAGTAGAGTGTATGGTCACCCAAGAGTGCTGAAACACACTGACAGTAACGAGTAACGGGGCATGGACAGGATCAGACGGTCCAGCAGATCTTTGGATTCATTTTGAAATAATCCCATATTTTTGAGAGCAGTGTACAAGGTGTATATACAAATAGATCTGGGACTTCTGTCATATGTATTCCATACTACAACTTATAACAATTTGACATTTTATTTATATTTGATGTGACCTTTAACTGTAACAGCAGGCAAATCAATATAATCAAACTTTGTTATCCAAAAGAACACTTTTTAAAAATTTCAGTCTCCAAACGTTTGTTGCCGTTTCGGGGTGTGTTTTTCCTCTTGATGATAAACATGCACACAGGATATCATTCTTCTCCTATTTACACATGTATGCAGAAGTCAAGGCACCCCTACTGTGAAACCTGAGGAGAATGCACTTATGGAATTATTTCCACCTAATACTATGAACTTAGACACAAACTATGACTTGCTTTCTCTGAGGGCAGAAATTTGTTAGAAATACTGGATTATGAACTCCAGAAGCACATGCGTTCAGAACCAGAGACATGTTCTTTGACATGCAAAGATATTCAACAGTGTTGCAGAATTGTGTAGTGCTATTTAAACCCGGCATTATTGCCTCTTCAGACCGCTGGAGAGTTGCTCTGATCTACACTGTTTCTTTGGACACTCTTCCCCCTACTGGTGTAAAACCATAATAGATAATAAAGCAAAGCTGCGGTTAATGGCAGTACAGTATTTGTAATTGTCTATTAACATATACCTGCGTATAATTGTAAGTATATGTCTATAGTGTGTATGTAAGTATACTATGTGTGTAAATGCACGTGTGTGTAAGTGTAACATGTCACTGTGTCTGCACAAACTGTTACCTTTAAAGCTGCATGTACAGTACATGTGAGTGCGTATGCATATGTACACGTGTAAGTTAATATGTTGTTTAGTAAAGCTTTCGGTCTATAGTTATAGTTTTAGTCCTTCATATGTAAAGGTACTAAAGATCATGTCTAATTCATTTCCTCTTTCTGCCGAGGTTCTCACTCCAACAGAGAGCTGATATCAGGCAGAATGGCCAGAATGAACCCATCTTTACATACAAATATTGTATTTTTTATGTAAATGTTTTAATGTATAATCTTAATTATGTTTCTCACCCAAATGAGGATGGGTTTCCCTTTTGAATCTGGTTCCTCTCAAGGTTTCTTCTTCTTAATCTCAAAGAGATTTTCCTTGCCACTGTCGCCATTTGGCTTGCACATTAGGGAAAATGGATTGCCTACCTACTTTAACCACATGATACAATTGAATTGAATTAAATGAACTGAATCAAACGTAGAGTGAACGTAGAAAAAGTAAAGTAAGGGGTGGGGGGGAATTATGTATTTGTTCTGCTCTGGAGGTTCTTAAATGTTTAAAGCTGCTTTGTGACCATGTCTATTGTAAAAAGTGCTATACAAATCAAATTGAATTGATTTGAATGTAATGCTTATGTGCATGAAATGTTTAAGTGTTCATGTGTAAGTTTAATACACTGCTCACACAAAATAGGGGAGATTGCATTATGGGATATTTCATTTCGATTTAACCAGCATTTCTATTATACATTAAAAGAGTCAGTTCAGTTTATTGTAACTAAGATCGGATCAGTTCACCACAATTATCACTAAAGGAATATTCATTTAGCTTAAACTTAAAGTATCAATCATGTAATAGTTGAATTCTGTCGAAGTGCACTAAAATTCAATATGTGCATTTAAAGTATCCAAAATGTACTGCAGTTAAACTCATTGCAATTACACTACATTGCTTACACTTTAGGTCATGACCCAGCTGAAAGGTAGTGCTGTTCTTTAAACTCATATCTGAGGTGGGCTAGTGAACCTCCACAGTGCCGCTAGAGGGTCACATCAGTTCGACCGCACACAATTTAACTGTCCTACATTCAGTTCAGTTCAGCTTAGTTCAACTTTTTATTCTAATAATAAGTAAATAAGTCTGTTTATTTACTATATATGCTTAAATATCAAGTGTATTTAAAACAAAATAAAATGTGACTTATATCAATTACCTTAAAACCAATAAAATGTTGACTACATTTAATGCGTTTGTTCATTTAGAATACATTCACTTCAATTCAATTAACCTATTTAATTCATTATTTATTTCAATATTACTTATTTACTTTTGTGAAATTACTGAAAGTATTATTAATTTTTGAGTAGAACAAAGCATTCATATAGATCCATGTATCCTGCGTTATAAAAAGGGTTACTGGACACATACACACACACACACACACACACACATTCCAAATCTCTCTCTCTCTCTCCTTCTCTC
>JAYJMA010000028.1:1437431-1451046 GCA_036873895.1 Parotocinclus cabessadecuia | reverse complement strand
TCTCTCTCTCTCTCTCTCTCTCTTTCTCTCTCCTTTTCTCTCTCTCTCTCTCTCTCTCTCTCTCTCTTTCTCTCTCTCTCGCTCTCTCTCTCTAAGTTTTATCTATGCCTCTTTCACTCACCTTGTCTGTTCTTGGCATGAGTGATAGTAAAAAATGAGGCGGTCTCCGTAGCTCATACGTTCATCGTTGCAGCTCTTTTGATTGAAGTGAGTGATTTTCAAAGGCGCACCTGCGTAAAATTGATGATAATGCTGTTGAAATCATTTATTACAACTTTACTAAGATGAATATGAGCTGTGTTTTCTCATCATGCAAATGTGGATGGATAATAAGGCCTCCCTTTTCTCCGGAGATGGAAAGCGTGGGATCTTTTCCATCTTTCTCTGTTCCTTGCCCCATCGTTTTTTGGGTTTGCTCCAATAAAAAGATCATTTCTGTCCATGTAGTGCTGTCATTGCATAGCTCTGGCATGTATGATAGACTGGCTTATTGGCAGACAGGAGCAGATGTGTCATCTTGCTCATAAGAAACACGAAACTGAGGTCTATAAATCTTTTTTTTCTGAGATGCTTTATTTGGTAGCTAAATAGAATAGCAGTTCTAAGTCTTCAAGACTGTGATAAAGCTGGACTTGCGTATAAAACCACCAATTTTCAACCAAATAATGCAGCCAAACATTCCACACAAGAATCATTATGATCTTTTTGGTCAGGCACTGTTTTGTGGTCTGTCAGTGCTTCTAGAAATCAGATTTTGTCCATAATACCATGAACGACTTTACAATCACTTGAGTAATTAGATAATTAAGAAACTCAAGATTTACATGACTTAATTACATACATAACATTACATTGCATTTCACATACACAACAATTGCATTTCTACTTTGCAACCAGTCAATAACCTCACAGAATGAAAAGGTGTACATAACTTCCAGCTATGGGTTTTTTGTAAACATGGACCCACTTAACTGACAAATATGAATCTTTTAATTGTTTTTAATAGTGTGGAAGGCTGCTCTTTTTATTCTCTGATTTGCTGCTACAAGCTTTTTTTAACATGCCATTTGTCATTTACTGTAATTCCACGGTTGCCAGATCCCAGAAAAAAACAAACAAACAAGACTATTGGAACAATCCCAAAATAAGCAAAGTAGCTCATATAAAGAAAGCCCAAAACAGACGCCCTATTACGTTGAGTGTGTTTACATGCACTTCTCTATCTACAAAATCTACAAAAATCGAAAAATCATATTTTATCAGTAATCCGATCACAAAGTTTACATGCACTTTTTGCAATCAGATAATGAGAAAACCTAATAATAATCAGACTTCTACTTTGCAACCCTCCAATAATCAGACATAAATATGTGATGCAACTTACAAAATGTATTAGTTAAATTATGAAACTCTTAGCTTCCTTGATCATACACTGCATTTCAGAGTCTCCACAGTTTTTGGTATCCAGTTTTCTGCATTTAATTCTGGGGTTGCCTGATCACATGAGAAGAATAGTCTAGGTCAATGTAAAAAAAACTTTAAAAAAAAGTCTCATCGAATAAGCAGAACTAGCAAATGTGCCAGGTTATACTTTCATGCATGAATGTACTCCGAAAAATCCAACTACTGATTACATGTGAGTGCATGCACACTCATTCATTTGAGAGAGACCACTTGGGCAGTAAAAACAAATAATAAGATTTAGCATTATGTGTAAAAGGAAAGGAGTGAGAAAGAGACAGAGAGGGAGAGTGTGAGAGAGAGAGAGAGAGAGAGAGAGAGAGAGAGAGAGAAAGAGAGAGAGAGAGAGACAGAGAGAAAACCAACAACCAGCTACCAACATTTATATCACATAGGAAAAGTGGCTCTGCTAGAATCTTAAGTTTACATGCATGTGCAGACTGAAACCGAAGCAACCCGATTGAAACCAGAGTAAGGGGATATATGTGCTGAGAAAACGGATTACTGGACTCACTTTATCAGATTTCAAGGCCTTAATCTGATCTTAGAAATCTGAGTATGTTGTATACATGACCAATTGAATAATCAGTGCAGAAATCTGACTATGATTGGTTTATTAAGTGCATGTAAAGGTACTTGGTGTGTCCTGTACAGGAAGGAGGTAGGAATTTTTCCATAGTAAATAATTTAATAGGCTCCCACTATTTTAATATTCACTATTCAAGCTACTTTCAGATCACAGGATTCAACTGTATTGATATTAACACTAAATAAAGGTCCTGACCAGTTTTTCACAAATCTCAGAGATATTTAAGGGATCTACAGGTGAACCTCAACAATAAATATTTTAAACCAAATGGGTTCTGCCACGCTTTGTACCCTAAGATGCCATATCTGACCTCTCGTTCAGTCCTGCAACCCTCCACCCAAAAGATATTTCCAATACCAGAAACTGGTGCTCCTTTTCTTCTCCTGACCAGGAGAGAAATCATTTTAAAGGTTCTGTTCAGTTCATTCTCTTGCTATATTTGATTAAAATGCAAAACCTGAGTTCTCTAGAGCTATGCAAATTACTCCACAAACATCTTTGATTAAGTGCTTGGTTTCTGTCTCTCAGTTCGTGTTTTTGCTCTGCATCTAGATGCATCACTGAGGTTCTCGGTTTTCCCTTCAGCATCAAGCTGCAGCTCATCACTCTGATCTGATCTTCCTCTGTCCTCCTGAAGCATGCAGAACGAGAGTCAGTTTGCTAACGCCCGCTACTGTTAGCACAAAGCAGCCAAGTAAGCTAATGAATTTGATTATAGGAGCACCGTGGAGAAATCATTAGCTCAGGCGTATAAAACAATACAAAGAAACAAAGCAAGACAAATGAAAACACCTGAGCGGTTGAAGTGTGAGGGCACGGCACTACATGGCAGTTCTTTCATTAAGAGAAAGCTGAAAGCCTCATGCTAAATCAGTAACCAGGTCATTAAACTACGTTTTAATAAATGCTATTACAACCGATACAACATTTTGCTGCAGTGAAAATATACGGAAGTAAAAGCCTGGTAGTTAATCCAGAATGAACAATTGAAGTTTTAAAGTGTTTAAAGTTACGGTTGATGTTTCTCCCATGCTACAAAATTCATAACACAGCCAATTTTTATTACGGCACAGAATAAACCAGCACGATGTAAAACAGAATAGCGCACAGCCTCAAAAAGCATTTATATACTATATATATATATATATGTGTGTGTGGGTGTCAGTTTAATAACAAATTGTCTTTTATTTAGGCTGTTCAAATGTTTACATTCACAGTCTATTTTTTGTGTACGAAAAAAAAGCAGATAAACTTTTAAATAGGAAACATATATTAATACTGTCCTTCTCAAAGTAACATTTTTAACTTTTCATGTCTTAATGAGTCTGTTCTCATTTCTAATTATTGCTTGGATGTTATGAAATAAGGCTGACCAATCAAAGCTCTGTTGCTGGGCAGAACAGCTCCTCAAGAGCTTATAGGACGAGGAACATGCTGATTCTAAAAGCATGGATATTAAGGCTGAAAGGCTGGAGAATGATGGTGATGAAGCTCACAGTGACTGAATGGAACAGTTTTATTGTTTATCTAAGAGTAGTCTAGTCTCTTCATGATCATAAAAACACAAACTAGAGCTTCCTGTACTCATCTTCACTCGTGATTTTTTTAAGTTGGTGTGAAGAAGACACAGCAAACATTTCTGTGACACGTTAAGAGAAGGAATTTAAAAAAGGCAAAAGTGAACAGGGAGTCTTAAGAGACAAAAATCAAGGTCAAAATCATGTAAAAAGTCCTACATGTAAAAAGGCCTTCGAAGAATTGAAAGGAATGACATTAAACTTGACGCTACTTACATTTCCACACTGCACGTTTTTAAAATCTTTCTTTTTGAAAAGCGAGTGCAGACTTTTGAACACAAGAACTGCAGGAAAATCTTATTCTGTCCGAATTTTTAGGCAGGTCATTAGTGAGCTGTAATTAGAAGCAGGAGGATTAAACTGGTTAGCTGCTCCTCTCTCCTGTCTGCTCAGCAGGTCTCGCTAACAAAAGTTAACACTCATGACTAAATAAAGGACGTCAGCGCTTCCATGCAGCACTGTCATGTGTCTAATGACTCTGTGTCAGCACGTTCAGGTTCAGGTAAGAAGCGCCTAACAGTGTGGCGTCGAAATGGTTCCCGGATTTTAAGCTTTTCTGAAGAGCACAGCTTCCGATCAAAGCGATTCTCGTACATAGACAGTGATCTAAGGCAGCTCAGATCCCTCCGTGGGGTGCTGTAGGGTGGCTTTAGGATTTAAGAGCTTCCTGAAAGCCTCTGTCAGATCCCGAGATGCCCCACGGGGCCTTGCCATGTGCCCTCCCCAATTCGTGCTATCCATCTGCACCTTGAAATAATCCTGAGATGGATCTACAACCAGGCACACTGATGCTCAAACCAATGTGTCTTAAGAAGTACAAATCACAATGTGATAATATCATTCTGGTACAGTATTTTGGAAACCTGTGTTGCCTAGTCACCGCTTGTGAAAGTTTAGGCACCCCTGTTTAGGCAAACCTAACTCGAAAACAAACTGTGTACCAGCAGCAATAACATTAACATCAACACAGCTGACAACAGAACTGAATAATGCTCTGGGTAATGTTCTGGAAATTAAGGTTTGAAAAATGAAGAAATGAAGAGCAGACTATAAACTAACTATGTTCACAATTTGGCAAGCTGAAAGAAACGCATCTGTTGACCTTAAACGAGTCAGATTCCTCAGTAATTATAGTGCAAAAGTCTTAGGCCACCATTAGATTCGTCATATCATTGGTTAAGCAATGGTAGCTTTTTCAGGATTCCCTCAACAGTCCAAAGAAGGCTGATGTCTGGTCAGGTTTTTGTCTGGTCAGGTTCTCAGGGGTTCTGACATCTATTCATGGAGACTGCGGTGCTGGGAGATGATCCCCTGATCAGCCTCCTCTTCTTCAGGCCAATCCAGAAATGTCTGCATGAGATGACTCGACCTGACTGTAAGGCACCTTCTGGACAAAGATGAATGGCTGAGGTGGTGGGCTGCCCCCAAACTTAGCTTCAGGTTGGCATATTCAAATGTTCATGAATGTGTCATTTTTAAGTTTATTCCTGCAAGATTTAGGAAATCAACAAGCCTGCATCCTCCTCTCTCTGTGACGGGACGAGTCAGAATCCAGGTGCGTACGCCCATGCAGTATGGCACGGTTTGAAAGCTTTGACAGGCTGCCACATGGCTTTCTTACTTTGTGTGTGTGTGTGTGATGGGTCAAGCTTATATATCAGTGTGAGGACCAAATGTATCTGACATTTTTAATTTGTCTGGTCACCATAGGGAAATTGAACAAAAAGATTTGCTTTAGTTTACAGTGGTTAAGGTTAAATATAGGTGTAGTATTAATTAATCATGGTAATATTGTGTTAATGACATGTCCTCACAACGATAGTGTGTGTGTGTGTGTGTGTGTGCGAGCGTGCGTGTGTGTGTGTGTGTGTGTGTGTGTGTGCGTGTGTGTGTGTGTGTGTGTGTGTGTGTGTGTGTGTCTGTCAGAGCTCAGCTGTCCAGTCTCTTGTGTGTCCAGCAGCTCCTGTATGCTGTCAGAGTGAGGTGAGAGAGAGAAAAAGGCAGATTGACCAGAAGGGCCTCTTGGGCCAAATACATGGGTCAGCACTTCAAACGTGCACACACACACACACACACACACACACGCACACACACTACAAGACAAGCTGTGGAAACTAAAATTCTTCTCTCTGTTTATCGCAATAGGACTCTTGCTTTGTAAAGCAGTTCTGATTTTCAATTTGTTCTTAAAAGTAAACTTTTAACTGACTTATTCACATAATTATGTGTCTTTGTGCTTTACATGTCATGTTTCTAATTTAATTCGTAGTATGTTTAAAGATATGATAATAGCAAAAGTAAAATGTTTAATCATTTGCATTTTTGCTTGCTTCAGCATAAGGCTTTTATTACTGTTTTAATAATTCAAAAACATTTTCTCACGTGTTTACTGTAACAGACTGGGGGCTGCCGAGCCACCATGATTTGAAGAACAAGAACTTTTTTCCCATGCAAAATGTTTGTTTTATTAGACACTGCATGTGTAAGCTGTTACCCCATGCATTAGGCACATTTGCGAATAGGGAATGAGCAAAGGCAGCACCTAAAATCATTGACTATTAATGTACCCTGTTGGTTAATAGTGCTCTATATAAAGTATTAAGAACAAAGGGACTAGAAAGAAAGGGACAGAGTAATAGACAGCCTTCAGGACTACAACTACAGGAACCTCACTTAGTCAAATAAAGGACAATTTTGTCTCTTTAAGAGAATGTTATAACATAAAAGTTATAACATGGACTGTCGTTGCTTTCTGCTTTATTCTTGCCTTAAAATGAATGTGTTATCTGTAGTAACTCTGAGCAGATTTACAATTTTGTTTAAGAACTTTGGCACCCCAGTCAAATGACGTTTTTTATTTTCTAACTAAGAAGAAACTACGCAACAAAATCAAATATGAAATTCCTTTCTGTTTTACCTTTTAACTTTCGTTCTTTTCTTACCTTATTTTTTGTTTTTACCTATTTTCTGTCTATCTTTCTTATCTACCTAGTTTCATTTCTTCTTTCTCACAATGCTTGGGGTTCAAAGGTTTTGGCACCCCAAGTCAAATGTCGTGATATAAATATTATATTATATTATATAATAATATAATAATAATTATAAGATAGAAAAACAACATACGAATTTAAAATGTACATGACCATGGCAATGTAAATGAACATTCATTTGATAAGTTTCTTCTCTGTCCAGTGTCATCTTTTGCCTTTAGAGAATCAACCAAACATGTCCTTTGATAAGAGAAAAGCTCAAACTTTCTTATCTATAGCAAACAATTTATACAAAGCGTTCAGTTTGTCTAGGCTGTCCACAGAAAAAAAATACTATATTGTTGATTGCCAATTATTATAGCTTGAATAAAGTTCAGATACATTTTCCAAATCACTAATAAATAGAGATCATACCCTTTTTCCAGGTGTCCCTTTTCTGTGTGTATCGGAGAGTCTGAATGTGAGACAAGACATCTGTCTTAGATAGACATGATGGAATTGTGGCTTGCTCTGATAAACTGATAGGGTTCAGGTAAAGGTTTGTGTGTGTGTGTGTGTGTGTGTGTGTGTTTGTGTGTGTGTGTGTGTTTCAGAATGTTCCATAAATATATATTATACATAAATGTCTAAATGTCATTTTTTTATCTTTATTTTTGGGGTTTTTTTTACATTTTCCTTTGTTTTTCTATATTTTTAAATTCTTATTTTGTATCTAATTTTGTATTCATTTTTGTACTTATTTTCCTTTTTTCTTTCTATATTTTTCTTCTAGTTATTGTCTTTGTTTTGTTTTGTTTTCTAACTTTCAATGGCTCTTTTATTACTCTTTCTTTCCCTATGATTTTTTTCTCCACTTCTCTTTCATCATTTAATTTTTTCTTTTTATTTGTATTTCTGTCATTCTTTTTTCCTTCTGCCTTTATTTTTCTTACCTTTTAGCTTTTTGTCTTTCTACCTTTTTCCCCATCCCTTGATTCTCTTTTCAAGTTTTTTCCTTTTTAGTCTGCTTTACCTATCTAGCCAAACTTTTGCAAAAGGCTGCTCTCGAGTTCCTGTATAGCTTTTCATTCTTGATAACCTCTTAACCAGACAGCGCTTTTAAATAAAAATAACCTAAATGATCTGCACCATCACCTGACACACCTGACAAACTCACTCTCTGGTCTCCGGCCTCTAATAATGAATAGAAAAAACTCCAGCATCTCTCCAGCATCTCTCTCACACAGACACACACACAGACACGCACGCACACACACACACACACACACACACAGAGACGAGCTTAGCGCAGGAAGTCAGAGCATGAATTATACACTGTATATATTGTGCTGGATTGAAGGTCACCAAAGGATTGAAGCAGATTGCAGTGAATGAGAGTTTTAGCCTGCAGTCGTTCACATCTGCACCCTTTGATGTGAGCTCACACATATTGGCAGCGCACCACTCAAATTCGTGGGACGCCCATCACCCCGGGCCCGGTGGACCGAGCGCGCCCAGAGCCTCCGGACCACGCACAGTCACTCATATCGACTCCACATTAGTGGAACGGATGGCAGAGGTGAATTATTCAGGCTGTTATGAAAGCTTCTGCTCGTCTCCTCTGTCAGAGATAAATACAGTGACAGAGGGAAGAAGACTGACGGCTGTCCTCATACTTCTGATTCCATCATTAATTACACTTTAATTACACACACTCTCATTTTAATAAATGTTTGTCCTTGAACTGACAACGATCATTTAACAAATTGACTTTCTGTTCAGCATCTCTTCCTTTTTTCCACTTTTTGGCTTTTTCTTCTTCTTTTTCCTTTTGTTTATTTCCTTATGTAATATTTGGATGCTGTTAGTTTTCTTTGCTTCATCTATTTTACATTATTCTGAATCTTTGCTTTTTATATTATACTTATCTTTTCCCTTCTTTATACGTCATACCTTCACTTCTTTCATCCTTTATATTATTTCCTCTGGTTTTATTTCCTCCTTTTTCTGTCCATCTAGTTTCCTTTACCCATTTTTTCTTGATTTATTTTCCTTTCTTTTCCTATTTTCTTTTTTGATTTACCTTTCCTTCTTTACTTATTTTTTATTCCATTCCTTTTATTAATTTTCCTCGTAAGTCCACACTCTGCCCAGTTTTTTTCCTTAATGTTTGTCTTTTTTATCGTTCCACATTTAATATTTCACTTACACAATTTATTTCTCTCTGAAATTTCAGATTTTTCTGGTTCTCATCTTTCTTATTTTTGTTTCTTCTATTCTCTTTTCTGTTCCTCATTTTCCACTGTTCAGTTTGATTTTATCTATGTTCTTTTTTATTTTATACACTTTATACATTTTCTACTTTATATTATATTTTTGTCATCTTACTTTATTTCTTCTCTTTTTCTTCTCTTACTTGAGTTTTCTTGTATTTGTTTTTTTTCTTTTCCTTTAATATCTTTTCTATTCCTTTACAATATAAAAACATTTTTACATCTCAGATATTTCTCTTTTCATCTTTCTCTCTTTATCTTTGCCTTTAGTCTATCCAGTTTTTTGTTTTTTCATTTGTGTTTTCTTATTCGCTTCTTTTTGTTAGATCTGACTATTTTGTCGTCTTTTTCCTCATTCTTTTGTAGCTTTATTTTCTTTTCAGTGTTTCCTTTCTGTCCTTTGTGTTGTTTTGTTCAGGTGTGTGACTCCATGTCTGAATGTGTACAGGTGTGTGTAAGGCAGGAGGGATGAGGTTACACCCACAGGCTGTTTGTTTTTCTTTAACACAGGCGAGGCACCACATATGGAGGTCATTAGTCTTGATGAAAAAAGAAGTAGCGTCCTTTAGTTATTAGAAAGGACAATGTGTCAATGCAGAAATTACCCTTTTTCTCTTGTCAGATGTTTTTTTTACTTTACAAAAAGACCTTGACTTGCTCTCTGTTGTCCTTTATAAATGAGGCAGAATGTGTTTGGACTTCAGGGAAACATCTTCCTGCAGGGACAGAGGATAAATTAGGATGAAGAGGAAACTTCTTTACAGCTGTGAGGATCTCACTTAATAAAAAATTCACAAAAAAGTAAAAACACTGGATTTAGTTAATCCTGAGTAATTAAGATTAAAAGAACTGTTTATCATAATTATATAATGTTTATTTAATTAATATTGCTCCTCCATTTTCTCATTATCTACTGATTTTTCTTACTTTCTTTTTTTCCTTCTTTATTTATTTGTATTTATTTCCCTTATGCGTTTTTTTTTGTTGTTTCTGTCTTCTTTCCTTCCTTTCTGTTTTTTTCTTGTCTTCTTTTGTCTATCTACCTTTTTTACCTTTACCTCTATCTTTTTACTCCCTTTAGTTTTTTACTCCCTTTCTTTCCTCTTTCTTACTCATATCATTTGTTCTTTGTTCTCTTTGTTTCCTCTCTTTTATTTCTCTTTTTCTCTCTTTCTACCTGTTTTAAAACCCTAACTCCCCTTTATTTTCTCTCTTTCAGGATTCATATTTTTCCCTTTGTGTTTTTTCTGACATATTTCATCTTATCTTGTTTTGTTGTTTTTCTTCTATTCTTCCATCTGCTTCTGTTTATCTGTCTTTGTTCTTTATTTAATCATTTTACTTGCCAAAATGATTGATAATTATAATTACAATAGTTATTACAATCATTTTTGTGAGTATTTTTTTTATCTTCAGTACCTACCTTTCTTTTCCATCTGCTTTTTTTTACTTAGTTTCTCTTTTCTTCAGGTACTGTCTTTCAATTCTTAAGTTTTTTTTCTTTCATTTCTGTTTTTTTGCCTTTATCTCTTCCCACTTTTCTTTTTGCTTCTCTTATATTTTTTATTTCATTTCTTTTATGGTTTCTAATTAATGTGAATGTTTGTGGTTTATATTATAATATTTATGACTCTTGATGACATTTTGCTGTTACTTTAACTTTAGATCAGTTTCTTTCTTTTTTTTCTTTTAACATTGTTTCCCATCCGGATTCTTAACCCTAATTACGGCTGTTGATGGATACAGGCCTCTTCACGCTACAGCCTGTACAGTAGATTGCCAATTTGGACATTTTTCTTCTTCTTCGTTTGCTCATTGTTCTCCCAGTCCAGGCTGCTGTCAGGGGGTTAGCCGGAGCCTGCAGCGCCAAGGCCCGGACCCTACAAGAACGAAGGGGTGTCAAAATGCATGGGCTGTGCCATTTGTCATGTAATCTGGAGAGCGAATGGACGGGGCACTATCAGCAATCTGCTATTGATCCCCTGCAGGAGCCCTGCTATTGTTCATCTGTGGCGCAGGACTGGCACCCAGCATTAATGAAAGAATCTAAACAATGCATAGCAATCAGAAAGGCGGCAGCACAGCTCTGGCAAAAAATAAATACGAAGAAAAAAAGAAGAAGGAGAAACGAAAGACAAGACAAGAAGAAAGTTTTGAAAGGTTTTTTAGAGCATGGTGTTATTGTGTGTGTGTTAGGAGAGGGTGTGGTCAAAAATGGATTGAATCGTACTGTCACCCCACACCCCCCAGCCATGGGTACACCTGGGAATTGAGCCCCGGACCAGCTGCAGAGAGACGAAGTGACACAGGACGCATCATTACCTCAAGCTGCTTCTGCACTCGACTTGACTTTAATATTAAAAGTTTTAGCATGTTTATGCACAGCTAAAATAAATGACTCCTCATGCTGTAAAGGATCCTTTTTTAGCATCATGCAGTGACTATACAGAACAATTTCACCAACATCAAGAAGATAAAGAAGAAAAATGATCATTGGAATGTATGTTACCAAAACTCTGTTTCAAACTCAACCAAAATAAAGTATTTTCTTTATATTCTTCCTTGCTTTTTTCTGTTTTCTTTCTTCTTACTTTCTTTTCATTCCTTTCTCATCATTTCTCATATTCTGTAATCATTTTCTTTTCTGTGCTTTTCTTTTCACCTTTCTTTCTTTTCTTGTTTTTTTGCTTCAATTTCTGTCTTCTTTAGTTTATTTGTCTTGTTTACCTTCATTTCCTTACTCTTGATTCTATTGTATGCTTTAAGCTTTCTTTTATTTCTTTTCATCTACCTGTCGTCTGCTCTTGATTTTCTTGTATTCTTATTTTCCAATTTTCTTATACCCTGGCGAGATCATGGTGAGGCTTCAGAGGGGTCACGTTTGCTTTTACATTTTTCTTCCTTTTTGTTTTTCTAAGATTTTTCTCTTTTCTTTCTCCCTTGTCTCCCTTTTCTAGTTCTTTCTTGTTAAGTATTTTCTTACTCTCACACTTTTCCTACCTTTTCTACTTTTGAAGGTTAGGTGGTGTGTTTACGAAACATGTGGCGGTCCTGTGTCCAGTCCAGAAGATCCATGTGTGTCCAGTGAATTCCAGACTGGGATAATTAGGGATGAAATAGGATACTATTTACTATTATAATTTTTCTTTATTTTTTTAGTAAACAAGCCAAACTTTTTCCTAACTGTACTGTAATTTGTAATTCTCGTAATATCTGATCTACACTATTCGTATTTCTGTTCATACCATGCCAGCCTCATGCCATCATCTTGATCTTCCTTTTGCTCATCAGCGTTTGGTTTTACAGTGCAGAATGACTAAATGAATAATCGACTAAGGAGTGAATCACATCCATCACTTAGAGTCTGATTTCTGTCCTTTGTGTTCTACAAAAAAAAACGAAGGTGTCAAAACTATTTCTCAAAGAAATGAAGGCAAAGTGCGTGCAGTCTATTTTCGGGTCTGATCCTCAGAGGTTCTGCTTATCTCTGAATCTCACGTTATTCCATTGCAAAGTTCTGGCATGTCATAACAAAGATGGCAGTGAGATGAATTGGGGAGAAACAGCAAAGCAGCTGAGGTTCCTGTCGTCACACTAACTGTCTATCGAAGACGAAAGAGCGGCATTTTCTCTCCCTCTGCCCTCATAAAACAGTGCGATTGCCCATAGCATCACCATCTGTCGGGGACTGGAGGGTGAAACGGTAAACACTTTGCTGAATGTGTGTTTGCATGGGTGAGAGTGGGACTAATTCCAAAGCTGCTTCTCCTCAATTTATATGACTGATGCTCCCTTTTTGTATTTAATTCACTCAATATTTATCCATTAATGCAACCGTGTGATGGCAAAGCTCTGAGAGCCGGAAGATCCAGACGTTAGCAAGTCTGTCCCGTCTCCACAGAGTGCAGTACTGCGCAGTATGAGTCCTATCTTTTGTCCAGTTACAAACACATGGAAATTGTAACAACTAAGGGCTCAGAGGTAAGAGCCAAATGCTGGATTTGAACCCTGTGCTGAGCTTAAAACATGAAGGTCAGATGGTGAGGTTACACAACCCTGCAATGGACCGGTGCCCCAGGATAAATCTCTGCCTGCACCCAGTGAATTTGGAGAGGCTAAGCAGTGTAAAATGAGGTGGTGGTGTCCATGCGCTTTGGACACTTACGAAGGTAATTAATTTGCAGTTACCTGATAATCACCTGATATTCTTCGTTATTATATTTCACATGGTAATATGTTAAAAGGCTGCCAGTGTACTAGGTCCCACTATAATTGTATCTCCCCCTTCCTTTTAGGCCAGCTCCCTATATAAATGTGAAAAAACTCAAACAAAGCAGAGATTTCAGAAGCAGAACCTGATGAGAAGCCATCCTATCATCCTATACAGACGATGTTTTGAAGGCAGTTTATGTTGCTCTAAAATCTTGCTGCATCACAGAGGTGAAAATGACCTCTACAAGGGCCCTGACCCGATCCCATACCATGGCAGAACCTGGCTTTTCGACTTATTCTTCATAACAGTCTTGATGCTTACATTTTCTGTGGTTAAAACAATTTATAAGAACAGTGACATAATGATGGATCAGGAATTGGAACGCATACTGTGCAGTGGATTATTTTATCTTCTTCCTCCTCTAATCCACTCCTGATACTAATGGAGTGACATTTGTTAGAGTGACCTGATAGTCAGTGAAGGCAGTGTAAAAGTCGTGGTGGTTCTGGATAAGTAATATACTGTGTGTATAT
>JAYJMA010000028.1:1415644-1425696 GCA_036873895.1 Parotocinclus cabessadecuia | reverse complement strand
ATATATACACTTCACACACACACACACACACACACACACACACACACACACACACACACACACACGAACACCCACACACCACTCACCCTCATCTGCTTATCCATCATACTTCCACTCTGTTTTTACACCACGCTTGCCCTCACTCTCGCGCTCACACTGACCCAGACACACTGAGGTGGGCTAACACCTCTGGTTTAGTGCCGTAGAAATTGCAGCAGAGAGAGCCAGGTGGGAGGCGAAGAGAATAAATACATTGGCCTGATGTGTTTAAAAGTGCTCCTGTGGAGAAATAGGACTCTTCAAAGTGAATCTGTCCAGGAAAGAGTGATATAAGAGGCATGGAGCTGAAGGGATTGAGCACATGCAGCTGCTCTGAGCCCAGGTGAGATCCAGAGCTCCAAAATTCAGGTTGCCTCTCCCATAGGGTTCAGGAGGAATAACACTCATCTAAAAGACACACACAAAAAAAACTATACACATTGCCTAATTCATATTAAAGAAAAGATCGGTTCTGAATTTATCTTGGATTTTATAACAGCAGTGCAGCCCAATTAAATATATGTTTTGTTTGTTTTTTTTTTGCTCTTTCACCATTAATACATAAACAGTTTGAATGGGATATTCTTACTTGTGTTTTAAAGTTTTTTTATTGATTAATTTCTATATAATTGCATAGGTTTTTGTTAGATTTTAATATATTTCAGATCAACCTATACACACATTTTTATAAACATTAAAGATTAAACAGTATAAGCAAAATTATTTAAATAAAAAAACATCACCAAAAAGTTTCCATTCATGTTTAGCTTTTTTCTATTAATTTATTTTATATTCTTGCAAAGGTTTTTCTTAACTTGTAACATATATTAATTCAAGACTTTAAACTTAGTAAAGCAAAATATAAGGCTAAATTTATTTTAAAAGCCTGTGGGGAAAGATCACTTGAACAACCAAACCCTGCTGGAAGGCACTTCAAGGCCCACAGACTGCTGCACTAGTAATAATAATGGTTATTACTATTGTTGTTGTTACTTTTATCATTTAATATAAGTGTTTATAATGGCGGCACAGCGTTGCCATCATTCGCCTCGTCACCACGGAGCTCCAGGAGTCTAGGATACTGGTGTGTAGTGGTTGCATGGCCTCCCCATGTTTATATGAGTTATGTCATACTCTATAGTCTATAGTTGAGTTACTATAAATAACAAAATGCATAATCAATCAGATGAAAGAAAAGTAATCTGGAAAAGTAATGTACTAATTCTGTATAAAATGATTTTCCACTAGCTGAGCTGGAACTGATCCTACAGAGTGACTGAAGACTCATACTGACTCCAAAAGATGGGCTGAACTGCTTTAGGAGGTCAGTAGGTTATGCCATAGCTGAATCATTAAGAGTTTTAAAAACCAGAATCTAAGAAACCACATTTCAGACATTATAACACAGATGATGCCTCAGGATACCAGATTAGATTCATCTTCATCAGATTTATAACATTCTCCAACTTTATCACACAACAAGCCCCTGAACGAGCTTCATCATTATCCATACATAGTTATGATAAAAGGAAATCGTATCAGAGTCAGCTTCTGCTGGTAAAGCCTTTGAGACTTGTCTATCAAACATTTATAACATGAGAAATATGGATATAAAACAAAGCAGCTTTGGTACGTTTGATGCTGTTTGATGCCGACTGGCGAGCCCCACGAGGAGCATCGTCCTGCACAAATCATCCCGCTTTGAATGTGCCATGCTGAAGTGATTTCATAGCTGATATAAAACATGACTCCTACATTCTTCCACCTTATTTATAGTCATATTGCTTGGTTTATGAGCACTACTTGCTGGGATGTCCAGATTTCTTTTAATGGTTTCATGGCAAGTTTTAAATCAAGGTCAAGAGAAGGTCTGGAGGTTAGAAGAACAGCAGACTAGACACTGTCTAGACACTGGCACTTTTCATGTGGTAGGAAAAAAACCTTCTTCCACTCAATTGACAGCAAACCATGCAGACAGAAGCGACAGTATAAAAGGCGAGAGGGCGAGCTGGAGAAAGCATACATTTACAGGATTGTGGCTTCAGTTCCGGCCTAAGCAGAAGTCATGGTGCTAAATTGAATGAAAAGGAAAGATTCAGATTCAATCTGGGAGGTTGCAGATCAGGCCAGCGTGATTCAGTGGCATAATTAGTTTTCAAAAATGTAATTGTAAGCAAAATAGCTAACTGGGATTTTTTCAAGAAAAGGGGATATGAATGTCTTGTCCATGCAAGACACAATCTCATGTTTGTTTTGTTGGTCAAACTGCCACATGGCATCAAAAGACATCATTACATATGTTTTTGTGTTTGAATTAGTTTTTTTTTCCATTCATTTTTCAGTCCTCATGAAAATTCATAAAGCATTACTACTAAGCAGGTGACAATTTTCCAAATATCAGTTAACGTCCCAGTGCACACAGAACACAGAAGAAATGGAAATGAAAAAAAAAAAACTGAAATCAAACGATCACAATTCAGTTGGCCAGCACCAAATTAATTAGAGTTCTACATGAAAAAGCCTGAGCTGGTTTCTAGCCGCTCAGCTCCCATTATTCTCCCTCAGTACTTGCATCGCTCCACTCCAGAGCACCGGAGAACATGCGAGAACAAGCCAGGCCATGGCCTTCCCCCCAACTCCATACTGCCATATCATAAGGGGATATAAAGGCAATATAGTAAAATAAACATGCAAGACACAATCTCATGTTCGTTTTGTTGGTCAAACTGGTACATGGCATCAAAAGACATCATTACATATGTTTTTGTGTTTGAATACGTTTTTTCCTATCCATTTTTCAGCCGTTTTGGATCCAGTGTATTTTTATATTGTGTTAAAATAATAAAAAAGGGAAATAATGTGGAATTATACTTCCATATGGGTCAGGTCATGCTAAAAACACAATATCAGACGATTGCACATTAATATCCAGACCTCTAAGAGTTAATGTCCTTTAAGCGCAAATGTCATTATGAAAATTGTTAACGAACCATGACAGAAATGTTGGTCGGTGCTCACACGATGGCTCTTGAATTTTCATCAGGGAGAAAAATGTAAACCATCTCCCTTTGTAATCTGGAAAATATTAGTCGGGAGAATGAAAATGGCTAATAATAGCTCAGAGTGGGAACGGCGAGGTAAATTGTGGATGGTCGCCTTTTATTGCTTGTTATTAAATCCGGACCAAACAATTATTATTTTTCTCTCTTTTGTTAGAGGAACACAAGAAGAGGAGAGGAATTAAAACTGCGCCCCTGGGCTGTACGCTTTAGCAGTAGTGATTAAAACCAGGAAACGGTGATACACAAGCCATTAGACAAAGCTATAATCAAATTCATTAATTTTACCCGTTTGGAGGCTGACAAGCTTTCTTAAAGTAAGATTAGCCTTACTCGAGCGCAATAACAGCAGGTGTGATTGCAAATTAAAGGCTTGTAGGCTGCTTTCTTTACGAAGTAGCCACGCTCTTCTCTTGGGGTCTCTCTGCGCTCCTTTGTTATGGGATTTGGAGTTATTAGACACATATATAAATGTATCAGTTAGAACTGATAAGTAGATTTGGTTATTAGCCAGATGATCAGTAGAACCAAACCGAACAACCTCATCTGCATTATTAAGTTCTTTTTCTTAAACACAGCAGGACTCATGGATATAACGCATAATTATAAAATAATGCATAGCATAATAAACAAATAAATTAGGGAATTTATCTGGTGTCAATCTTAAAGCAATTTAAAGGCACTTCCAAAGGAATTTATGTTTGATTGAATTAGGGAACAAAGCTCAACAATCGTGATCGCACATTTTAATGCATATATTTTTTTAAAATCACAAAAAGCATCTTGTTTTTAATTCACATGGATGTACCATAAAAAAGACACCAGTCAATAGTGGTCAGACCCCCCCCCCCCCTCCTCATTCATAGCCCATGTACCCATGTGATGCCAGACTCAGAGGAAAGGCACCACCAGAACTTTTAGATTTCACCACCATCCGTTCATGAATTCTTTTATCCATCTTCACAAACTGCTTCATCCTGAACAGAAGCCTATGGGGGAAATACACTCAAGTTGGGGCGCCAGTCCATCGCAAGGCCTCACTCAGAAGAATAAACCCACCCAGCAAACACACGACGTCAAAAGGACATTGGTCAGTCCAGAACCACTCTTGTACGTGTGGTGGAAGTACAAAATAGGTTCACTGTCTGAATATCTGTCAAGGACCTGAGTTGGACAGAGTTGATTTTATTTATATTTTATTATTTATTGTATTGGGCTTTGCATATGTTTCAAAAAGACGTTGAAAAAAACATTGATTCTGGACACCGTCAACTTTACATTCTTTTAAACGTATTTTGTCGACATAATTTGAACATCAGTATAAGACGTCTAAACGATATTTCAAAAAGATGTTGCAAATACTTTCATTCTGGACGTCTTTTAAACGTTCAACACAGGCTTGAAAATGACGTTGTTTTTAACCTATGTTGTTGGCATGATTTGAACATTGGTATAAGATGTCTAAAAGACGTTTTAAAAAGACTTGTGCAAAAACTTTCATTCTGGCTTCTTTGCGGACTTCTTTTGAACATCTGACAAAGACTGGCAAAGATGTTACATCAACGTGTCTTTGCTCAGTGGGCACGAGCTGTGCAGCACCAATACAATCCACTTTTCCTGTCTGCGGTTAAGAAAAGATAAAGTCCACAAATGTAATTCTATGAAGCATTACTTCTAAACAGGTGACAATTTTCCAAATATCAATGAACGTCCCAGTGCATGTCGTAATACAGGTTCTGCTTCTGATCAGAAGGCCTTTTTAAGCACACACAGAAGAAATGGAAATGAAAAAAAAAAACTGAAATCAAACGACCACAATTCAGTTGGCCAGCACCAAATTAATTAGAGTTCTGCATGAAAAAGCCTGAGCCGGTTTCTAGCCGCTCAGCTCCCATTATTCTCCCTCAGTACTTGCATCGCTCCACTCCAGAGCACCGGAGAACATGCGAGAACAAGCCAGGCCATGGCCTTCCCCCCGACTCCATACTGCCCCTGCACTGAGGCCAGCCACAGGCTGCAAACGATTACCTCCAATTTATTCAAATCATTAAATCACCCACAAAACACGAGACGGAAAGATCAGCTGCTGCTCTGCGGTTTTTCCTTCTGTGGGCTCTTAAATTTGTGATTCTTATGAAAGTGTGCTTTGAAAATCAGCCTTCTGGGTTGAGTCGATATTATTTTATTATAACATTCAAATTTTTATGATGATTTATAAAAGTCTTATTGGTAAGAAGAAAATCACAGCACTCGTGCATGTAAATAGGCTTGATATGGATTTTCATTGTTATAAAGCCACATCTCTGGAAACACTGATACAGTATCAAGGCATTTTTATTATACTGTACTTTTTATGTTTCATTTATTTCCTTAGTACTTTATTAATGCCATAAATTTGATAGAAGCTGGATGATGCAACAGAACAATGTGTCAAACACTCCTTCAAATCTTGGGTAAATCACATGGGACTAATGCAGAAATTAAGCTGCAGGTCCAAAATGATCTTAGTCTAAACAGCAAGAGAAATTCCTCATATATCTGTACCCATTCTGAGTCAGTCTTGTTCTAACTCTACCAGCAGCGGAGTTTCTTTTTCGGGTGAAGGTCATGGAGGTAACAAACTGAGACGACCAGCCCAGACATCTCTGATGTTCCCCTGAACCTCACACCTCACTTACCTTAAGAGATCAATGCCCCACAGGAAGCTCATTTCTGACACTTATACTTGAAACTTTATTATTTCATTCACTACCCAAGGTGCATGAACATAGGCGAGGACAAGATACATATGCTGACTGGTAAACCGAGAGCTTTATCCAAGACCTGAGCTCCTGCTTCATTATCACAGACCTGTACAATGACTGAAAAACTGCTTTCAATACACCAGTTTCTTTTTCCATCTTAAGTATTCTTTATCCATCAACAAGACCCTGAAGTACTTGATTTCCTCCATTAGGGGCAGGACTGCATGTCCTTCCCGTGTCTGCGTGGGTTTACTCCGGTTAGTCCATTTTCCTGCCACAGTCCATGCGTGTTAGGATAATTGGTGTCTCTAGAGTGGACCTTAGTGTGTGACTGTGTGTGTGTGTGTGTGTGTGTGAGCTACGATGGATTTGCGACCCTATCTAGGGTTGTTCTTGCCCTTGTGCCCAGAGTTGCCGAGTGAGCACTGGCTGGATTAAGTGGAAGATAATGGATGGCTGGATAATGGATCTTAGTATCTATTACTGTTCTGTATCTTGGATTGTTCATTTACACATGACTACGTTAAAAATCCAGACATTGCCGAATGACAGAGCGCCTATAAACCTGAGTGTTCGGAAGCTGACTTTGCTGTTTTGTCTCTTTTTGTCTCTTCTACCGCACTTTTGCTTTCATCCAAAAAGATCTGTGGCATTTTCAGAACCTGCTCACTCCATTCACCAAGGCATCTGAAGGCTCTGTCGACGCCTCTCGTTAAAACTGGTGTAATGGAACAAAATGCAATTAAATCAAAGCTGCGTTTCTCTCTGCCAGCCACCGAAGCTGGAGTGCACTAAAACTTTAGGACAAAGGGGATCATCTAGCTCTGGACACCTCGTCTCGAGCCTGGTTGTCAGATAGCAAGGGTTAATGCATCACGATTAGCGCTCATGGGTCTTCATCTGATATGTTTTTTAATTAACGATACTCCATTCAAGCTCTTGAAGTCATCCCCCACTCTTGACCCAAAAAAAAGGGAAAGTTTTGACAGGGCTAATTAATGAGCGTTTTGGGGAGGGGAGGAATATAGTGCAGGAAAGACGTTGGATTCATTAGACAAGCCAGTCTGCTACACATCAAACTGGTCAAGGCGGTTCATGTGATCCCCTTCTTTTATTTCCCTTCTCGGAGTGGTGCTAGCGAGAGGGGATGAAAGAGCAAGTGAAAGAGCGACAGAGAGAGAAAGACTAGCGCTGGCACTTTGTAACCAAAGAGATGAATGACTCCTTACCTCAGAACACTGTGGCCTTAATGAAACCTCCAGAGGAAAAACAATGGCATCTCTCTCTCACACACACACACACACACATACATACACATACACACATCTATACACTATACAATACACCCACTCTGATAGACCCTGTGCAGATTCCACCTCCCTGAATGCCAAACTCACTCATCTGCTCCTAATCGCTCGCTCATCCATTAACATGACACAGCTACGCAACTCCCTCAACCACAGCACAAATGAGTGTGTGTACAAATGACTCCAACTTCCTCTCATAAACACCACTCTGAGAAGAAGGCCCACCTACAGCAAAGCATGTCCCACACACCCACAAGCCTTTATCATATGTCGCATCCAAACAGTCAAAGTCCACAAAAATTCCTCAAATTCGATTCTGAAATAATGTGAAATTCTTTACTGTGAACTGAATAGCTTTACATTATTAAACAGGCAGCCCTGATACTCATTAAAGAATTACTGGATAAATATATAGCCCTGTGCTTGATAGGCATCCCATCCATTCTTACAGATTAATCTAGGCTTTGGGCAAAAGCTCAGGAACGCATGAAGAGTTTTTACTGCCGTGTTGTTACTACTGCCGTTCTGAATCTCAATAAAAAAAAACACTAGTTCACAGTAACACTGTAAACCATTCGAATTTTTAGGAAAGGCACATTTTTTCTGATCTCAAGTGGCAGAGTGGCTCTAGCTCCAGCAGTGCCTTCAGGCCAGGTCGGGGTGCCACAAGCAGACACAGCAGGCTGTGCTGATGAAAGGGGAGGCCAGTCAGGGGATTGTGCTTCAGCGCAATAGTAACAGTGCCAAGTCTCAGATCCAGCCCTGCAATCGTTGCCAGAAAGACATTTATGTATTAACATGATGCTGAGATCAATTTAATTTTTTAATTTCTTGCACTTGTTGGGGGACAGTGGGAGGAACCTGGCTGAAGTAGCCTAAACGTTCCAGTGGCGTAGTGGTTCAAAGGCCACCTTTGAACCACTAGGTTCCCACCTCAGCCACAGTTGTGTCCCTGAGCAAGGCCCTTAACCCATAACTGCTTCGATTGTAAGATTGTAAGCGATGGATAGGGGTGTCTGCTAAGTGATGTAAATGTAAATGTGTTGGACTCTACACAGCACCCAGCCAGACTCCGATATTGGGACAATATTGTCCCAGAGTAAGACACTAGTGTCAAGTCTCAGGACTTAATTGATCGTTAATGTGCACAAACATGCTCTTTAAGCAGCTTGTGTGATTTCTGTTCATTTACATAATTAATTCACTGAACCTGGAGTGCCCAAACTTTAGCAAAAACTTCTATAGCAAAAAGAAGAAAGTTTGTGAGGTCTTTCAGTCCTGACAGTATCCCACACTCTTCTTGATTTTTTTTGCTTTTTGGCAGAATCTCATCGCTCGGCCCGTTAAAGGTGCATGGGAACATAACTCACAGCGGCCTCCACTATCGGCCAGCCAGTCGCCTCATAAGCCTGAGATAAAGCCGAGGCCAGGGACACAAAAAGAGACATCAATCTTCCCTGATCAGCTGCAGATAGAGAGAAAGAGATGCCCGAAAAATGGAGAAACAAATTGGATGTCAATATAGGGGTGCAAGACCGAGAACCCGGTCACCCACAGCCCAGTGTCCAGTAAAAGTGACCTTTGCTTGTGTTTCTGAGTTTGTGTTTGTGGACGTGTTCATTTTATTAAGTGTTCTGTCAACTCCAGAGTTACTTCAACAAAGTTACTGTTAATCTATCTATGTTTATAAGCGCTGGGCTCAAGTAACGCACGGCGTAACCTTTAAACCAGTCTAACCAATGACGGATCACTGGATGCTCTCATAAATGTCAAGATATTCGTAAATCTTGAATTCTTGAAAGTCATTTTGTTCTGGTGGTCTTTTAGAGATAAAGTATTGTTCTCTATGCCTAATTTATTTACTGTTATGGCCTTTACTTTTGGTGGCATTTATTCTTTTTGTAAAAGTTCACTGGCTCATTCATATCGCTTTCATTTGTGAAGGCACGTTCAGAACGTTTTGAGATGACATGCATGAAGCACATATCTTGTTGCAGCACTTAACTTTCCTATAACTGGAAGTTTTACTGTGTACTTTTTAAATCTTTTTTATTTATTTTGGGTCTCTCATGTCATCAATCTCTCTTAAGCATCTTCGTAGTTGACCTCAATCCTGACAGTCTCTTGTATCAATTGTTCAAACTTTTTTTTTAATTCACTGTTCAATTAATGACAGCAAAGCAACCATAATGGAAATGGTATTTCTATGGAATATGGCTTTGCTTGCTTGTGTTAGACCTGGACATTTTAACCATTCAACATTTCATGTTTACCTCCGGCATCCTGGGCTCTCGGTTTGATCGCTATAGGACATCCACTCAACAAATTTCCTCCGACCACAGGCACTTTGTGTTATCATTGCTCTTCTGAGTCTCGATTAGATCACGATATTGCAGAGCCTTACTGGGGTCAAACCTCCTAAATAAAATTAATGCATGGCCACGACTATGTGAGCGCAAGATCTTAATGCATGGAAACAAGATCATAAGGTGTGGGAATGAGATAACCACATGTGGTTCATACTGTATTTCTCAGTCTTTTTAGGTAGACCTGTTGAAATGTCTCTTATCATTCACACTCTTGTCATCCATTATCTTCCTCTCGCTCCACACGGGGTCGTGGGCCAGCCGGTGTCCATCTGGGAACTCTGGGTGCAAGGGCAGGAACCACCCTAGACGGGGTGCCAAACCAACGTAGGGAACACACACACGTACACAGACACACACTGTGGGGCCATGATAGAGACACCAATTAACCTAAGATGCAAGTCTTTTAGACTGAGGGAGGAAACCGGAGTATGTCAAATAAACCCATGCTGACACAGGGAGGACATGCAGACTCCATACAGAAAGGATCCAGGCAGCTCAACCCTGGGATTGAACGCAGGACCTTCTTGCTGTGAG
>JAYJMA010000028.1:1381177-1402270 GCA_036873895.1 Parotocinclus cabessadecuia | reverse complement strand
CATCTTAAATGGAAAATTAGACAGTGAATTTGTTGCGATCGTTGATATGAGCCAAAATCCCAATCAGAATTATATGCCCAAAAGTTTGTGGACACCACTTCTATCTGGTGTTCTTTGTTATCCTAATCCTATTAGCAGTATGTGTGGATGAATATGTATGAAACTGAAACTCAGTAGCTCTCAGAGAGGGTATTTTACCAGTTTTCCACCTCCAGAAGCAGAAAAATTTTCTGTCCTGCCCTCCTAAAACAAAGTCTATAAAGAAATAGTTTGCTAACTTTGGAGAACTTGCACATTCATCAGACATCACTGAGATTAAGTGTAATGGCAACTCGTTATTTTCTAATTCCACCCAACTGATGTAATAATCTTCTGTTTGTACTGTGTTATTATTATATTTTACACTAGAATATACATTTTATACACATAGAGAGATTGTCACTAAATCTACCTGTATATGTTATTCTATATATTGATGGGTTATATTGTACACTAGCTCCTGATTTAGGATGAAGGACTGTTCAGATAAATCCATCATTAGTTAAATAAATCATGATCTGATGAGTTTAATATGATCTATACTGAATCATTAACACCTACATTAACCTACAGTTACCCAAAGAATTAACACAAAGCTTAGTTTATAATAAAGTGATGAAACATCTCATGTAGTTTCCTGAGAAATGGATTAAAAATGAAAAAGAATAGTAAAACACTTACTCTATTGGTGAACTGTGGCCTGTATTCTCAATGATTGGCTCAGTTGGCTCTAATTACTAATCTTTTTAGGACCCACTGGGACTTATCTGCAGTTAAAATACAGTACTGTAGATGTGAACATAAAGAAAAATACGATAAACAAGAGAGAAATAATGAATCTGAATCAGTGAATTCTGATTTTCAGCTGAAGCAAGTCACAAGCAAGCATGTTTGTATGCATGTGTGTGACTAGTATGGATGTAACCCTGCTCCAGTCGGGAATAGCCACTGATGCTGATGTGTAGTTACATAATCAAACAAACAAACAATAGTAATGGGTAAACCAGCATGGCTGTGTGTGTTCACCAGCTACCCCAGCAAGTTTCTGCTTATTAGCCAGTAAGCGCATGTTAGATTAAGATGATGAGCTACATCAGCACTGGACCATAAACTAGCTTGGACCAGTAAGGGAATTTTAACTCTTGTATTTTAGCCAAGTTTAACATAAAGACCTTACGAATGACTAACCAGTTTAGCTTCTGCTAATAAAGAGCTAATTACAGTTCAATATAGTTGTTGCATTTTGCACTGATTATGTCCGTCGGTGACTTTAAAGCCTGTTGGAGACCGAGCTGAACTTGCGGCGGTGCTACAGGGAGGGTGAGGTGATGGGGTCAGATAGAGTGGTTAGTCCTGCAGCCTCAGGGCTTAGAATAAGGTCAACCACAAATGAGCTTCTGTGGTTTGCAGATCATCTCCGAGCTGTGTGAGCTCATCTGCAGCACTTCGGCAGAAGATTCAGAGCAGATCAACGATCGATAGAAAGGTTACAGGAAAACAATCAATGAATGAGAGTCTGTTAGGCGTTTAATTTGTTATATAATTCAGAAAGAGCGAGACATTTTCAAGAACCAGCATGGATGTAAGCAGGGTTTGAGAATATTTGATTTATTTAATGTAATACTTGTTGTTTATTCTTGTAATGATGATGTAGTTAGGCATAAAAAACATGAGAAAAATGAGATCATTACAAATACCAATAGATTTAATAAACTGAGAATTACATTTAGCAGACAGCCTTATTTATCAAGCCTGGGCTCTAAAGGGGCCAACCCTTGGTCAAGGACCCAACAGTGGCAGTGGGTTTGAACTCTGGCCGTTCTGGGCCTTATTTTGGGATCTTAACCATTAGGCTATCACAGTCCCACTAAGATTAAATCATTTCAATTGATCCAAATCCAGGAACAAAAACTTCTGGAGTTCAGTAATCACATGTACACATGAACTGTTTTGTCGGAGGAAGGGGAGGCCAGTCAGGAGATCATCCCCCAGTGCTGCAACAGCGAACCCTAACCAGGCCAGGAAAGATGGCTTTAAAACATAAATAAGAAAAGTTAGTTAGTGTAGCTCATTAATATATTTATGGGAGAATGTTTACACCCCAAGCTTATAAATTCATGTTAGAAATACTTTAAAATAAATAGTTTCGGCTTATCATTTATTACACATCTAAATAAAAAACCTTCTACACCAAGGCCAATGCGATTTAAATTTTTTCAAAATGTTTTAAGCATTATTAATTGTGACCAAGTATCTTTTTTCAAGAAAAAAGTAATAACTGTCTTTAACGAAACCCGTCACTGCCAACACATAAAAAATGAATCATTAATTACATATTTTAATTCAATATAGGCCATCAAGTATTCCCTAATTTAAAGTGTGTAAACAGTGTCTCAAAATAATTAAAACAAAATTGTTCCAATATTATTTTTCACAATTTAAGGTGGTAAAAAGAATTAAATGAAATGTCTGTAAAGAGTTCAAATAAAAAAATACATATAGTCCCCTGACGAAATGGTAAATGTTTTACAGATCCCACATGCCTCTCCAATCTAATAATAATAATAATAATAATATGTTTAATTCATATAGCGCCTTTCTCAAACGCAAGGGCACTTTACACTTTACAGCAAATATAACCAAAAAAAATCTACAACTCTGAATCTATATTTAAAATCACTAAAAGCAATTGTGGTGATATAATCAAAAGACGTAATTAAACTAAAAATGTATTTACATTTTAAATAGAAACTTACGAAACCACCAGAACAAAAACAGTTCAATTAAAATTTATACAGTGCCTACTTTCTGCACCAACGTGCCGCTAATTAATTTGGTAATTAAACCTTTTATAGTAGGCACTGTGGCAGTACAAAAGGGCTTCAAGAACATGCATCTCTATGTTGCTATAGATAAAGTTAATGAAGAAATATAAATATAAATGTATCTTATTTATAAAATCCTCTAACATGTCATCATTAGGCTTAATATCCAGGCCCCTGATTCCTATATATGTAGTTGCCTGAGCAACATTTGTCTAAAAGTATTTTAAAGTAAAATAAGTCGACTGTTTGTATTAACATTGGTCTAACGATACTAGAAAAGTATTCTGATACCATACCATGAAAATCGTTAGGATACCTGTCCTGATTAGTACTTTTAGAATGTGTTTTACAGAAGATGAGCACAACAAAAGCCATCTGCAAAAGATGTTTCAAACCAACGCAGAGCAAAGGAGACAACACTTCAAACTTACAAGTTAGAGAATATGATCCATAACATAATTACGTCATGCTCATCAGAATCAGAATCAGGTTTATTGGCCAAGTATGTTGACACAAGGAATTTGTTTCGGTAGTGTCATCAAATATAAATCAGAATGGAGATTTTATGTGACAACCACTGATTATTTCCTAACATTAGGTGGACATTGCCCTTAAAACTCGTTTTACAGCATCTGACAAGCGATCATTTTAACCATCTGACTTTACCGAGAAAGTTAAAGTCAGTATTAACTCTTTGTCTGGATTTTTCTCTTTATCCTACCAATGTGGTGAATGTCTCTATATAATGTACTGTATGTTCACATACAAGTAGATTATCAACACCAATTATAATTACTGTCTAATCATTTCAAAGTCAGCAATAGGTGTCGCATAAACTAATCGACTCCAACATCAACTCTGGTAGAAATACTTCTCAGGAGAGCTGAGTGTAATTCTACAGTAATCTGAACTGCAGTTCTTCATTTATAAATCATCAGCTAAGAGAACAGAGCGTCCCGTCCAGCAGGTGGGTATTAAGAGACACAACAGTGCTGACAGCGCAACACATAATACAGTAACCTTCAAAATATCAGTTGTTGTTTTTTTTTATCATTTCCAAACCTCACAGTTCGTGATCTACTATTAGAGCTGTTAAAGAAAACAAGCCGTTTTTTGGAGTTTGGAAAAGATGTTACACACAGATAAGTATAATTTTTTTATCATTTTATTTTATATATAAAAATGCTGAAGTAAGGAAGTGGGTGTGAGGTACCGGTCTAACACCGGATCTTGTTCGGCCAGGATCCGGCTCAGATTAAAGGCTGCACTTCTTTATTATTTTGCACATTTATTTATCATCGTCTTTAAAAGTTTAGCCTAAGAATGCACTGAAGCTGGAAGTTGAAGCACTGAAGTCTGATATTTCAAATACGGTTTCACATATTTCCAATCTGCATTTAACAGAGCCAATTCAAAAAAAAAAATAAGGGCATGAGTTTCCGTTTGCTTTGGTTATGAAAAACATTACTAGTCCAGTAAAAATACTACTTATCTAATTCCTAGTCAGCATTACAGATAATGTAATTATGCCATGTACAGTTTGTCAATAATTAAATTCAATAATTAAATTAAAATCTTTTTGATTATTTCGAACTGTTTCGAAATTTGATTATGTCATCTGGCTGCAAAAGTAAAATTAACATATGATGTTCATAATGAAATATCATAAACTCAAGGACACAGAAGGACATCAGATTACCGCTCCCTGTATAAAAGCCTTTATAACAATGTGAGTTTTCTATTCTAATGATTTGAATAATTATTAAATGTCATAAATGCACTTATACATTATCAAAATTTCTTTCTGGGTTTTTATCGTTTATAAAAAACAAAGAATTTCATTGGACTTTTCCTGATGTTTTAGGTTTTCACCATGGTGTTGCTTTAGTATCAGACGTAATCAGATGTTTTAGGCGGGTATCGGGTCAAAGTCATAATTATGGTATTGTGACGACACTAATAAACACTCTGTGATCTCCTGATATCTTATATCATTAGCTATGAGTTTCTGAGTTTACCTTTATCTGTCGTTACACAGTGAGATTTTGAGCATACTGGCCACTTCGGCTTCATTTGTTTGTTTCTCCGGGGCGGACAAGAGGCGAGGTTGCACCGAAAATATTTACGTCGGAGCGGCAGTGTGCGCTGCTCATTAAGACGTGTTAGCCATGATTCCAGCCGGGCAGACACGTGTCTCAGCCGTCCAGGGCCCTAAACGAGAGCTGCGACGGCGACACTGCCGACTTTTTCAGCCACACAATCCAATAAGAGAACAGAGAAAACCAGGAGGAGAGCACAGACGATTGTGTTTCTCTGACTTCATTCGGCCGTAACAAAATTTTAGGGTGACAAACTTCAAGTGCGACGCACCGCCTGAGGGCCAGCTAATTGCATTCATTTTCTGTGAAGCTGAAAGAAAAAAAAAGAGAACGTGAAAGGAAACGGAACAATTTTTTCTTTCATTTATTTGGTCAGCCGAGATGCAATTCACAACAAGCAAACTCCTCATGATAAATCAAACCTTTTTTTTGTCTCAGTGCGGCGCTTTGGCTCCAGCAAAGATAAAGATGGTGTAACAGACAGGCTACAGAGTTAAGTTTTAAAACTTAAGAAGAGAGCCACAGACAGAGAAGCTCACACACACTGGATCCTGACCCAAAAAACAGCAGAGTGTTCATCTAGCTTCTCACTGCTCATGGTTATAGAAACAGAAGGATTATGGTGCAACATCTGCTCTATATCGGACATTCAGCACTCAGATTAAATATTAAACAGACTGACTAAAGGTAGTTTTAGAAATGTTGCCGTTTAGATTCTTTGGTTATGCCGTTTTACAATTTTTAGCCATCATAATGTATTTAATAGAAGTAATTTAGGGCTGTTGTTGATGCTTAGTGGTTGAGATAATAGGACTATGGACTAAGAGGTCCAGGGGTACAAATCTCACCCCTGCCATGCTGTCACTGCTGTAATTTAGGCCCTCAACTCTAAATTGCTTGGACTGTAAGAGTGTATCAGTAAGTGGCTCTGGATAAGGGCATCTGTTAAATGACTCAATTTAAATTAAAAAACATTAACGTTTTGTTTAAAATGCATAAGCTGTTTCTTTGTATTTACTAGCTCTATATATATATATATATGTGTGTGTGTGTGTGTGTACATATACAGCTCACAAAAATTAGGGGATACTTCTATTTATATATGATTTCCATCTACACGACATAACGTATACATAATGAATAGAATTAACAGTATTTTGTTTTTAATTAACATTTTATAATTAAGCAAGCTCTGCCCTGCACAGTGATACAACTGCTCATTAAAGGTGTTTTTTTTTACCTTAAAAACAGAAGACATCTCATGATTTAGGTTCAAATTGATACACAAAGAAGTAATAATTTATTCATTTATTAAATTTAAATAAACTAAAGATTTCACACACCTGCAGAAATGTCACTTTTTCACAGTAACTCAAAAAACAAAAACAAAAAAAGTGTCCTGCTTCTGATCAAAACTAAAAGCATGTGACTAGCCTAACCTAAAAATGACAGGCTTTCCATTTGCACATGATCAGATGGAAGATTAGTAAAAGTCCTCACCCAATTCTAAAGGGTAAACATGTAATGAGAAAGCGCAGCAGGAGCTTTTCTACCCATCACCAAGTCGTTGAGCACAGAGGACGGGCACGTGGCAGATTTACGGCGGTAAATAGCGTGACTTTTTGACTCGTGCGATAACTTGAACTTTACAGGGTAATATTTCCACTGATTATTTCCTAACATTAGGTGGACATTGCACTTAAAACTCCGCCATTTAATTTCATCCATCAGTCCAATAAACACGTTTTACAGCGTCTGTAAATCACACAAACAAAAAACACACACAGCGCTGTTAATCTACCAGATTTTATCACACGGTGTAATCTATAAAAAAGATATGTTTTATACGGAAATGTGCTCTCCTGAATAACTTAAGTAAATGTAATAAACATAGTGAACAGTCACTATAAATCCAAGTTGCTGCATGTTGTTAATTTGATACATTAGGCCATAATTTGCTATAAATAACTGTTTATTAGCCAGCCAGCCCCGTCTCTGTGTGCTAATATCACGGATTTGAGAAGATCCTCTGAAAAAGTTCAATTAGCGCACTGTTCTCACTCATCAGGATCTGCAGCACAAAAACAAAAGAATCCTACATTAAATCTTTACCGGCAAAATAGTTCTTTTTTTTATGCCAAATCCTTTTTACGTATTAAATGACGGTGTCATAATGTTGTATTTTTCTCATAGTTGTGCATGTTAATTCTATTTACTTCTCCTGGTTAATAATCAAGCACAGCATTTAGCCTCTTTAGATTCCGATTCACTATTTTAATAAGAAATTAGAACTTAACTGACTTCTAACTATAAGCAGAACTTTTCAACAGCGACCTCTGTCAGTGTCTCGTCCAGGTCAACTTACACCTGCACGCAGCATTCTTTGGGATTTGATCCAAAACGTCTTGCAACACTGGCCAGCTTCATTGGGATGCCCTTATATATCTAGAGGAAGATTGATTAGGAATGGTCTCTTTGGGAGGGCATATTTATATTTGGAGCAAACACACAATGCCAGATCCACAATCCTGATGCTCCTCCACCATGCTCAACTATAAAGCATGGTGGAGGAGCATCAGGATTGTGGATCTGTTTTGCTGCCTCAGGAACTGGGCAACATCAAAGTAACAAAGCATCCAACATCAATATACATAAACGAGTGGTCTCAGGCCCAGTCTAGGCCTCATTTGGACTTGGTCTGGTTTTGGTTAAGCCTGACTCGGAGATTGTTGCAGAATCTTTTTCTGTCGTTATTGAATATCAACAATCCATTTACATCCTAAATTAAATCTGCTTTTTTGATTGGTCTTCTCCTTCAATATCCAATAAATAAAAACTGTTTATTTAAGATTAAGTGTGCATTTTACCTGCTCGCTTAACTTTACCACGTCCACAAAATCTGAATCGGATTTGTGAAGCACCGTATGCAGGACTCACACACATAAATATATATATATGTCTAATTAATTATGAAGATGAAATTTAATATATGTATAATCTATATATATATAATAAACCCCTAATCTTAATCCTGTCTCTGTCTTTGCTGCTCCTCCCGGTCATGACCCGGCTTTAGCCTTCTTGACTACAACACTTGTTATATAAAATGTAATATAAAAGTTAACCAAAATGAATTATTTTGGTATAGATATGCAGGAACCCTGTGCTCACTGTCTTATTACCCGCCACTGGAGAGGTCTAAGGTTAAAAGCAGCAGAGGGTCGAGAAGCGTTCCCGGGCGGCCACACTCTCCTTTAACCCGTGCATTACACTAATGATCGGTGAGAAATGGGACCTGCAAGGCAGAACATTCTCAAACGCAGGCCTTATTAAAAGAACCTGAGAGGCTCTGCGCTCATTCTTTTTTTGTATTTATTTATTCATTTCATTTCGTCCAACGAGTCGGTGATCGATAAGTAATTAATTTTGGTGGCTAAAGTAGAATAGTTTCTATGTATGTCCAATTAAAGAGCGCCTTCTCTTTGGGTCACTCTGCAAAGTGGAATGTGATCACATTCAGATTTATATTCTTATTTTAACGTTATGTAAATATTTCTAACCGTTTGATTACAGTGCACACAGTATCACAGCGTTCGGCTCGCGGTGCAGCGTATGGACAAAAACTCACACTTAAAAGAAAGTAAACCAGGTGAACTCTGAATGTTTGAGGTGCATGGCGAGCCGCCACCTTCACCCATAAAGAGGCCATATTTTAGGGGTGCAGGAATGTAAAGCAAATGAGGGAGTACCGGGGGGCTGCACTTTGACATTTTGTTTGTTCTTGCAGGCAAAATGGAAGACATACATTGTCCCTTATTGCCTAAAGACCCAGAATGCAATTCCAACCCTTCAGTGGTCACTCTGGGAGTGTGCTCCAGGAGTCACATGGTCAGATGGATCGTATCAATTTACCAAACCACAACAACAAAAGACGACAACAACAACCCCCACCTTTTTTCCATCCTTTGTGTGCTATGATAGGAATAAGGTCGGGATAAGTATGCTCGTACATTTCTAAAAGTGATAAATGATTTGGTGTGTGCTCGGGCTCTGGCCTGCAAAAAAAAGCCATAGGTTAGTCCACACATGGACCTACATCGCCACCCGCTGGCTAATTAAACATCGCAGTGCTTTTTCTGAGGCGGAATTTAACCCATTCGTGCAGCGTCGTGCTCAGGTTTGTGAAATCCAACAGCCAATCAAAGCGCATTTCATGGTAATGCCAGACTCCGATTTCACATAAACCAAAGTATTTTCACGCTTTGTACAGCCAGTTCACATTAACAGAGATGCACAGTACATATCTACACAGTTCCTAAACACACACGTGCAAAGCTGGATGAATATGCCCAAAAGCCACTGTTCACACAGCACCTAAAAGAAGCCAAAATCAATCTTTTTGTCAAATGTGACACAGATGTTTTTTTTTTCATCTTCGGGCCAGTGTGAACAGGAAAAGACATTCAATCTGATCCGATCTGACCTACTGTCATATGTGTTTTTTGAAATCGGAATCAATAAGGCAGCCATACAACCTTGTCTGAAGAGCCAGATCAAAATTCATGCTAAACATTCGCATGAATGCGTGCTGAGGAGAAAGGAAATTAAACGAGATCAGTTTGAGACGCAGAATAATGGAGTAAAAATCCTTTTGGGATGATGTTTCTGTGTAAACTAAATTTCAAGGCGCATTTCTAAGGAAGGAGGACATTTCTAAAGGAATGGACAAACGTGGCGAGAGGAGGACAGGCGTGACTGTAGGGTGCAAGGAAAATAGGTTAAAAGCAAAGACTTAGGCAACCAAGGATACAAAAAAAAGTGTTCAAGGCAGTATACGGACAGTCTAAAGAATATCGGATGTGGGCCACTCTACATGCTGTGTGAACATTTCCATCATTTGTGTCAGAGGTGATATAGTATTATCTGAAGTATCTCTCCTCAAATAACGTTTCTTGACTTTGATGAAAGGATCTAAAGTGAACGTTGATCACACACTTGTACTCATAACTATTTAAGCACATAACGAATAAAATAAACCTAAAACTTGAAACGTGCAAAAGTTTGGGTGGGTAATAACTCACCAGAGTTGGGATATGAACCAACATGGCTCAGTGGTAGCGCCCTATTCTGACAAAATGAGGTTTCACATGCATGTGGGTTCTGGAGTCCATAATCCAGTGTGATCTGTAGTCTCTCCAAAGGTTCCCAAGTGGCGCCACTGCTTGGGACTGGGGTCTGAATCTGAGAATGTTACAGGGCACCTTCCTAGATGCTCCACTTGTGTTTTTGTATGATCTCAGAACTGAAAGGTGTAGAAATGTGAATTTAATTCCCTCCAGAGAACTTTTTTTTCATTTCGAACATGAGCACATCATTTGATAGAGGCTGTGTGAGGCTAAACCGTTTAAAGCCAGCTGTGACCGGCAGTGAAGTCGCCTGAGGTTGGTGCAGAGCGAGCGAGAATGCGAGCAGCAGTTCTCAGTCACAGTGCTGTCGGTTCCGTTTGATTTTAAAGGCGGCATGACTGATAAAGAAAGTCGTAGGAAGCTATGAAGGTGACGTGAGACACGATATGAGTGATGCAATGCTGATCTCGGAGCGCTTTAGATCAGGGCCACGGTGCCACAAAGTGACATCATCAGACAGGGTTTGGATCACAGACTCCTCTGGGGCCCATCCACGTCACTCTGTTATATCTCTACTGACACAACCATTACACACACACACACACACACACACACACAGTTTCCATCATACAGGATTAAGAACATGCTCAGCTCTCATAACATTTAATGAAACAATTTGTCCAAATTCACATCCCAATAAAATCCGATCCTAATGGGTCGCCAGGTATAGGACGATAATCAGTGATGGGTTTGCTTGAGCAATAACCAATTTCTAGCTGTTGATGTTTATTTCTGTATTTACCATGACAATCTACATTATAAATGCTTTTAGCTTTTGGTTTACATTTAAATTTTCATTTACGTCATTTAGCAGATGCCCTTATCCAGAGCAACTTGCAATTAATACAGTCTTACAGTCCAAGCAATTGTGGGTGAAGGGCCTTGCTTAGGGACCCAACTGTGGGAGAGGTGGGATTCAAACCCTGGACCTTCTGGTCCGTAGTCCAGTACCTTAACCACTAACCCACCACAGTCCCCTAATGGTTTTAACATTAGACCCATGAGCAAAAAAATCAGATTTTAGAAATGAGATATATTTTTCTTTACCCATATCAGGGTGTGTACAATGTTTTACTATCCAGTGATACGCAAAAGATCTGGGCAGTTCTTCCACCACTGCTGGACTTTATACAATACTAAACTGTGTTAGGTTTTTTTCTATGTACACAAAAACTGTCAAGCCTAAATATAAATGGGTAGGCAGTTCAGCAAGTAAGTTCAGTAATTAGAACAAATGTACGAAGCTAATCTTCCTTGCTTTAGTTTCTAGGTGAAATATTCCAACAACAGCAATCTGGGTGTGTTCCATGTAAATGCATTTTGTTTGTTTTCCTGTCTCTATGATTTCTCCACATTCATTCATCCAGCACTCACAACAACACTGTCCCGACTTCCAGTTGCAGAATTACAGAACGATCCTACAGCATCCTGCAAGCTGATCTTGCCAAGTCTGTACGACCAAGTACGTTAGACAGAACGTTGCGTTGTTTGTATTAAGAAACACAGAAGGTTTTGCCATGAACAACCCTGACCTTATTTCTACAGAAACTTTTTTTTTTGGAGAAGCCTTCAGCTCAGAGCTTCAGCCTAAATGGGGAACGATTGAGACGTACAGCTGTCTGGGTCTATAAAAATAAAATGTGTTTCTGTTTTATTAGGGCTGGGACAAATCTTGTTATCTGTCTTTGGAGATAAATATGGAGTGGCAACTCTTAGCTCACACACCCCCAACCAGACACAACTGGGTTAAAAAGAGAGAGAGAGTCCTAAAATAATAACTTAAACTGAAGTATTACTTTAATACATCAATAGAAATAACCTAATTCCAACATTTTCAAAGGAGCAGGCTCCCTTGCTTGAGGCGAGTGTGTAATGCGAGTGAGAGTATATCTGGTGGCGCTCTGAATTAGTCGGCCGAGCCGGTGTGCCGTTGACAGAGAGGCAGCCTGGGTAATAGGAAGTGCGGATATTAGAGTTAATAAAATCACACGGAAGAAGACAGATATGCAACTTGACCGAGTGCCATGGCGAGGGGGAGGCACTACATTAGGCCACAGCACTCCGACATGGGGGGTGAACCTCTAACAGCAAAGCCTTGGCCGCCTGGACGAAATAAATAATGCACATCAAACCCAGCGTGCATTTATTTAGTGTGGCCGGGGTCAGGTGCTGCGCTGCCCCGAATATCTAATACCTTGTCCTCATTTTGAAGCGTTAACCCTTCCCTCAGGCTGTAAACGTCGCTCCATGAGGGCCTAGCTGATCTAAGAGCATCCACCAACAAATACAGTTCAATCAGGATCCGCCCGAGCCAAGCCCGAGCACTGGGCCCGCAGTCCTATTGAAACTGGGGGTCAGGAGAACGGCTTGGTGATGGCGGGGGATGAGCCGTGCCCAAAAAAGTATGTGATGGATAGTAAAATGTCCTAAATGTATCAAAGATATGAAATGAGTCAACAGCGGCTTCAACGGCTAAACAGAGAGCCCAAACGAAAACAAGGTGCTTTTTTTCGCGCCTTTCTCCCCGCTCGGCACGCTCCCCATCCATGAGCCGGTTATGATGAACTGCCGCTGCTCTTAATTAAAACAATAAATCCAAACTGTGCATTAGGGATGTTAGCTCCCTCTCGGCTCTCCTCCTCCTCCTTCCCCACCTCGCTCGACCTCCGCCCGGGCCACGCCGAGAGACCGGACGTTCATAGCGCGGCGTGCAGGAATGACGGCGCCGCCGAGCTCTTATTACTCCCCCACTTTCTCCTGAACCCAAATTGCACAAATCACACAGTGAGATAATTTCATTCATATTTCACACCCTGCACAGGGGGGCCCCGTGACAGAGGCCTAATCACATCCAGCGGTCCTCAGGGGGGCCGTGCTGCGGCTCAGATCGGTTCCGTCTGCATGCTCTGATATTACAGTACACGACTGTTTGATTGTGTTGAATACGAGTGAACAAATGGCGGCTCACACCAGGTCCTTACAGCAACATTAACACACACACACACACAAAGACACACACACACAGACACACACCACACAGAGAAGTCGAATCTGGAGTCTAAAGGATCAGCCAGAGGGGACAGTGGAAAGGAAAAACTCCAGAGAGAAGAAACCTTGAGAGCAATCAGGTTTCAACCTGAGATGTGAGGGAGGGACGGAGCGAATGTGAGTGTGAGTGATACTGATTAGGGAGCGTTACATTTCCGCTGTTACCTGTAGCTGCTCATTCAGGGTCTTACGCTGAGTGCGTTTACATACAAATTTTAGTCAAAGACTAAACAAAAATTCAATATTAAAACCTACAAATATGAAAAGATTTTTAGTCATTGGAAATAATATTTTAATAATTATATAATACAAATAAAATATGCTAGAACAGTTTAAATATATAAAATAGCAATATATAAAATGTAAAAGAAATATATATATAATATAATATATATATATATAATATGAATATATATATATATATATAATTATGAGTATATAATTGTATCATCGATTTAACCATCATTAAGTATGCAAAATAAAACTTTTTTTAAATAATTGAAATAACCCAGAAAAATAGTTTAGAGACAAGAAACGGGCATATGCAATTTCTAGAATTACCACAAGATGGCAGCAATTTACTCTAATTCAGTATCGCAAAGGTGCAATAGAAAACTTAGATTCAAAATTTTTTCAAGTATAATTATTTATTTAAAGTATTAGGCTTGGAATACATGAATACAGTTACTCTATCCACTTTCTCTAGGTGAAATGTTTGAGAGTGGTGAAATGAGCAGAAAATTAAAGCAAAATAGGTATGAGAATTGGTGGAATATTAAAATATTTACATTGTGTGCGCGTCTTTGGATAATCTTAAAATGATTTTGTTAGATTATTGGATTAGATTCTTTATTCAGATCTCCGATTCGTTTTCTTACTTTATATTACTACTAGATAACAGACCCTACCGGCAGGTGTCGCTATAAACAAAAGTAGCAGAGCATAGAGGACGAATAAGATGTACGGTTGCGTCCCAAACCACAAAAGATTTGACTGAAGGTCTCTAGATTATGCACTATACGGTATTGTAAACATGCAACCTGTTTTAAGGGGTAGCTGCGGTTTGAGACGTTACCTGGTGTTGTTATGGTTTAGTACTTGGTTAAGGTTGTAGTGTACGTTAAGTTAAAGATGAACACCGCGCTTAAACACTGGAAAGAAGCCGCGACTGTGATTTTAGCCGCCAGAACTCAACACAAGCGAACTATAGAGTCTCTTTGGAGAGAACCGACAGGATCTGGGTCCGAGTCCCACAAGGATTTAGCGCATTTACCCCCAAAATCAGCCTTCGACTATGAAGTCCTGCTGCTTAAGCGAAGCTCCAGGAGCGGCTTCATGCCCAGCGCGTACGTTTTCCCCGGCGGTTTGGTGGATCCTGCTGATTTCTCCCGAGACTGGCTGGATATCTTTAAAGCTTTCACACATTTGCCGAACTTCGGACTGCCCGTCGTGAAGCAGCCGTTCGAAAACAGACCGCCTATGTTCGCCACCGACCGGACGAAACTGGGATCCCCGATCCCGGGAGACGTCGCGTTCAGGATCTGTGCGGTTAGGGAGACGTTCGAGGAATCCGGCGTCCTGTTGGTGTTGCCCAGCCACGAGGCTGAAGCTTTGCCCTCTGGTCACGGAGATAACGAAGTGGTGACTCTGACGAGCCTGAGCCAGCAGTGGGATAAAGGTTTGATCAGTAAATGGAGGTCTCTGGTGCTGGAGAACTCCTCTAATTTCATCCGCATGTGCTCTGAGCTGCAGTGTTTGCCCAACATTTGGGCCCTGCACGAATGGGCCAACTGGCTCACCCCCAAAGGGGTGTTCGGCAAGCAGAGGAGGTACGACACGGCCTTCTACATCTGTTGTCTGGAGGAAATCCCAGATACAGTGCAGGACCAGAAGGAGATAGTGAAATATAAGGTGATACGTAATGTAATGTAGCCTAACTTCCTTTCCAAGGTGTACCTAATAAAGCGATCGTGAGTAATCTTTACACTCTCTCCTAGCAGGTCTATAATATGAACCATATAGACCTGAAATCTTCACAGACAGGCACTGGGAGTAGAACAGGTTGTACTGTACACCTCAGGGACTCCAGTCAGCTCATGCTCTCTGCCCTTAAAACAAAGTCCATTATGTAATAGTCTGATAACTTTGAAGGCAGCAAGGAAAAGTATAAATTAAGTAAATCAATTCCAGTTCCTCAGTAAATCCCCCTGTATAAGTTATTCTATGTATTATTGGAGCTATATTGTGCAGGAGCTCCTGATTTATGATGGAGAAATGTTCAGATAAATCTATCATAAGTTAAATAGATCATGATCCGATGAGTTTAATATAATTTACACCGGCTCATTATCATTAACCTACAGTTATCCAAACTCATTGATAATAATGCTTTATATTTTTTAAAAAGTGATGAAAAATCTCTAAGTTAATCAATCTGGGTGTAAGCCGCCAAGGGAACTCTGTTCCTGTTTTCCATTCGGTTGGCTGTAATTACTAACCTTTTAGGGTCCACGAGGATTTATTTTCACTAAGAATACAGAACTGTAGATTTAAAAGTAATAAAAGCACAAACATAGCAGAGATTTGCACTGAAACATGAATCAAGAAATTAGAGCTGAAGCAGGTCCCATAGAAAGTTGACGGATAGACAGTTTAAGCAAGTGCAGCGAGTACTGGGCGAACGCCGAGAGCAAAGACATTCTTCTAGTCAAAATGCATCAAAAGTTGAAAGTGTTACCACTTAACACTTACACGCACAGACACTTTAGGTTACGGTACTGATCCCGGCTTGTCTTTTTTTTTTTTTTTTTTTCCTCCAGTGGTCCACACCACCCGAGATCCTTCACAGCTACTGGGAGAAAGAGTTTTGGATAGCGCCACCTCAGTTCTACGATCTCGGTCGAATGTGCCGTTTTCCTTTGCTGAACGACCTGCACAGCTTTGCTAAGCAGAGATCAGTGGAGGGATGCGAGCATTGGCTTCCTGTGGTGCTTACAGCGACAGACTGCCAAATCTCACTCTTACCAGGTAAGGAAAAGTCAGTCGCTCTGGGTTATAAGTTTGGCTCGTATCTTGAGAGAAAACTAAAAGGCTAAATGTAAGACGTTGTGGAAAGCTGATCTGTTCTAAACGAGGTCACACCTCCAACATGATAAAACATGATAACCAGCTAAAGAAGCAGCATGATACTAAGCTTCAGCAGTGTACCGGGTTCGACCGACTCCTCTCTTTTAGCTCAAATGCTGCATTAGAGAGAGAGGTGACTTAGGAAAACCAAATTCCTCTTAGTTCCTACTGATCATAAAAAAAATCAGTACTGCTGAAAAGACGAACCTGAGATCCAAAAGAAAAGGAATCATGTTTATGTTCAGCTTTTTTTCTGCCCATTTAAACCTTCTACAAGTAAAAATCTTTAACTAAAAATGATTCATTTCCTTTTGAATCTCAGGGTTATCTTTTCAGAAGTAAATTATTTATGATCAGTAGTAATTATGAGTTTGGTACATTAACCCACATTAAGATTTTTCCTTATAACAGGTTTAAAGCGTTATGTAAATAAGAAGTTAAGTTTTTAAAAAGATATTTTATACCTAAACGTTTGGCACATTTGCCCACCATTTCGGAATCAATAAGCAGAACCAGAAACTAAAAATTCCCACGGTACCCTATCCCAGACCTGCCACACTGCAAAAACTGTTCAGGAATGGTGGTGTTGTCCTGACCTCCAAATTCTCCAGATCTGTGTGATGTGCTGGACAAAAAAGTTAGATCCATCCAGTTTATAATAGTATCCATCCAGTTTATGGTTGTACTTGAGCACTTGCACCACAGGATGTGTTTAGAGAGTCGTACAGGATTTTACAGAGTATTAATTTACAGTTTAAACAGTTTTAATGTTGTGCCTGATCGGTACTTTCTGCGCTTATGAACAGGTGACGGTCTGTACGCAGAGATTGCAGCTCGGTCCGAAAATACAGACGGTAAGGTGGAAACAGAGAAAAGTCTGGAAGAGTTGCAGCGGGAAACTCCAAACCTGCATCGCTTTGTGAACCATGATCTATACACGACCTGTGTGTATAATAATATCACCCCAAAATACCAGCATCTGCCTCCTCTCACCAACCCAGCACTGCCTGGCACATCAAAGCACCGCAGCAACCTGTAATTGATTAATCTCATACACAATGCTGTTTAGAAAGTACAAATACAACAAAAGGTTTTAATATATTTTTGTAATAATTTTAAGATGTGTCTGCACGGGATGATACAGAATGAATTGTCATTAAAGTAAAACAGGTGACTTAAAAACAATTAAATTAATACATTTTAACATGCACATCGCATAATCGTTTACGTTTTTGTCAAATAATTGCTTCTGTCGACAGGTATCAGGAACAAGTATTGATCGAGCTTGGTTTCTATGCCGTTACAGGCTGTGGTGACTGGGGTTTGGTTTTATTGTGTTATGCACTGACTGTATGAGGAAACCGGAGCACCCAGAGTAAATATAGACCAGGACCCAGATCCTTCTACTTGGGATCGAACTTGGGACGTTCTCGCTGTGAGGTGGCAGCGCTGCCGACCGAATCACCCTACAGACTGGCAAATTCAGTGCACCATTTTTAGTTCTCCTTCATGTTTTAATGCTACCCAAAAACTGATGAGGGCTGAAGAGTGCCACAGACAAGACCGCTTTAGAGTGCAAGGTTTACGTCATACGCAGCCTTTGACCCGGTTGGGTGGCACTGACGTGTAAGCTGGTAGATAGCCAAGTGGAGTTTGAATGTCCTCTCTGCATGGGTTTACGTTGGGTGCTACGGTTTCCTCCCGCATTCCAAAGACAAGCATTGAGTTAATTGGTCACTCTAAATTGGCTCAGAATGAATGGGCCTGTAGTATCAACGTAAGCCTGCTGCTGTCGTGAATAGTCAGAGTTTGACTCACCCTATATATTTGGACCAATCACCTCATATTTGGGTCACAGAAAGAAAACACCCACCCTAACCAACACGCAAGATAAAAAGACCGTGCACATGGCGTTCCAAAAAGTACAAGCCCTAGCTCCGACGGTGCAAACTTGAGAAGGTGGCTCTTTTTCCTACAGCTTTAAAGCCTATAAAAAGGTTCCTCCTCTATGCGAAAGGGTTTAAAAAGAGAACTCAAAGCTGTGCTGCCATCCGCCCATGTTGCTCTAAATCCAGCACAAAATCTTAGTGACTTATTGCAAGTGACTAACATGCTGCTCACAAAATCATTTAGTAAAAAAAAGGGAAGAAAATCAGACACAAAGGGGGTGTGAATCTTTTCAGTTTTAATCAGACAAATAACTCGACCAAAGGTAAACTGCAAATGACTGTGTATGTACGTTGCTTTACTTCTGTGGTGACGGTAGCATGAAATTGTCAACCATATAGTCACAATTTAAATAAACCTCAACAGAAAACATTCAGAAAAAGCCACTCGTCTAGACATCTAATGAACTCCTCACTCTACAATTCCAGTGAAAACCATAAACGTACATGTTTTACAAAGGAAAACAAAAGAGAAAAAAAGATCAGCTTGTAATTCAGCTGAAGGCTGTAAGAGAATTTGCTTGCTTATAACTTTGTACAGATTTAGGTTTGGTCATGGTGGCAAGTTCTACATGGCTCCACATATTCGGATTTCACGTTGTGAAACAACTTCGGAAGTAGAAAAGGCAAAACTGTACAATTTATTTTCTTTACTATTAAATACAATCACTCTGTACCAATAAAGACAAACATCCCACAGGTTTTTCAGAGTACATTTAAACAAACAGCAGCTTAAAATCTAGATATAAAATGCCAAAACTACAAGAGCAAACCCAATTAGTGAAGTTTTTTGCTTGCAAATCTACTGTACGGTCACCTACTGAAATAAAAACTGATCCAAAAAAAAAAAAATGAGTGTGCCGATTATTTAACCAGGGAGAATTGGAAAACTTAAATGTGTCCATTTTAACGGGGCATGGGGGAAGCCATGGCATGGAGACAAAAAGCGGTTCTTTAAAAGAGGGCTGTAGTTAGACAACTTGTCACAAGACAGCTCGGTTACTAAACAGAACAGCTTAAAATTAAAACTCAGGCACACGTCCTTTGACTGAGCGGGTTTGAGAAGCCACGATGCCAGAATCCATCCGCGAACAAATGCTTAAACACACGTTGAGATCTAAAATCGGATTAATATAGGAGGAACACAGGAATAAGCAAATCAGATCATGAAAAGTACGTAAAATTTGACCAACAGCAACATGCAAAACTTTTGGCACCATTTTATTCGTTTTATAATTGACTTTTTTTTTTAAACAGAACTAAATCACATTTTGCTGAGGATGTCAGTGCAGTTACAAAAAACATGCATACTTTCATATATATACTAAACTGTGACAAGAAACTCAACTCTGCTCATTTTATGCACTCATTTCAGACTAATCCTGATTTTCACACGATAAGAAAATGAAAAAAAAAAAATAACATGTGCCTGTGGCAACCTGACACACTACTATGAGGAAAAAAAAAATGCAATTCAAGTGTCTACTGTAACGTCACTCAATTAAGGAACTCCCAAATGTATGCCATCAAAGTCATGCCAAATAACCCAGTACACAATTACAAGGTTATCCTCAGTTTCAGCAAAATGTGACACCCTAAAAAAACATCCTAAAAACTAACAAGTGAGAGGGGGAAAAAAAAACAACAACACACCCACACAACAACACACAAAGTGATTCTATAAACTGATTGGCTGCTTTCAGAGGAAAACAAATGAGTAAAACTTGAGCGCGCTAGAAAGACTGCTCTAAAATGAGGAAAAATAAAAATTGGCTAAAGATCAACGAAAATGAACAGGGTTACGGTACGTTAAATTAAAAGCGCTTCGCACATAGTGGTTATGTTTAGCAAGTTCTAGAAAAATAGACTCTTTGTTCTGAACATTATTATTCAGGAAGCTTTGTACAATTTAGTTAATACCAGCAGTCTTTCTAGCGCCCCCTATTGGCAGCACAAACAGAAATGAACACCACACAAAAACAAACAAAAAAAAGTCACCACTAAGCGTCAAAAGTTAACAAAGGGTGAAAAATGTCAAGCGTCAGAAGCGAAGAGGACAACGGACTGGACGATGAACTTTTGACGTCACATCGACATGCTAGGGAAACGATGAACAAACGGGCACGAAGATATCTAGAACAAAACAAAACATAACGAACAACAAAACTAGGTTAAAGCCACAACAAAAAAAGGAGAGGAGAAGAAACAGAAATCATGTGAATGATTATCTTTGCATGGGAGGGGAAGGGGGGGTAGATCAGGGAGGGGGAGGAAGGACACAGGTACATAATACGTACTTTAGATAAAACATTGATGCAACACAAGGAATAACATAGGAAGAGACGAGCAACATGCTGAAAGGGGGAAGGGGGGTTACATCCAACATCAAGAGACAATAAACACGGCAAAAACGACGAGAGTTTTCTACAGGTAGCTAGGGCTTTTAAAATACACTTTTTAAAAAGAGGAAATATGTAAAAGCAATTGTCTACGACAATATCTAGCCGTGCGCTGACAGAGTGTGTTTACACGCACGCTAACGGGTTGCTTTCGATATGATATCAGATCTACAGGATCTACTTCACATTTCTACATGTACGCATGTGCAGAATCAGTGTAGAGGGAACAGCTTGGGTCAGGATGCATCCCAAACCACATCCTAGCATTGTTTTGTCAATAGACTTTTGTAGTCTATATTATTCTTAGAACCAAATACAAATTTATTTAAAAGTGGAATGTGCCACATTCAGAAGTTACACATGGATTCAGATAATCAGATAATAGGTAACCAATTGTAGCAATCGGATCTCTGCTTCACAAACAG
>JAYJMA010000028.1:1346778-1371826 GCA_036873895.1 Parotocinclus cabessadecuia | reverse complement strand
ATATATATACACACACACACACACACACACACACACACACCCACACATTGAATGAATTCAAATATAACTCTTCAAATATATTGGATTGGATTCACCGTACAGTCGCGGATCATCAATCTCCACACATTTCTGTCTTTCATCGATGTGATCCATGAAGTATTTCGGCAGTATAGTTAAGTAGTTTGCAATTGCTTTCTCCACCCCTCCCCATTTACCCGAGCTTGAAACCGGCATGCAGCTGTTTCCAGTTACACCGCTGGGGTGTTTGCATACACAAGTCAGTGACAATTTAGAGACACCAATGAACTTAACACGTATGTCTTTGGACTGTGGGAGGAAACCGGAGTACCCGGAGTAAACCCACGCAGACACAGAAAGGACCCAAGTCACTCCACCCTGGGATTGAACCCAGGACTTCTTGTTGTGAGGCAGCGGTCTTCAAACATATACTGCCCAAAAAAATAAAGGGAACACGGAGTTACATTGTGCTGTTTAAGTGTTCCCTTTATTTTTTGAGCAGTGCATATACACAGATACATACATAAATAAATACAGTATGTCTCATGGAAAAGTGCACCGTCAATCACAATGAAGCAAGAGATGTGACATAAAAGCACTTCAGAGCTGCTGCCACTCAGGGCTTTAATCTGTGCCCTTAAGTGCTTTTTAAAAGGGGATTGACCGGCTTCATTTCTGCAAGAGCACGCCATAGCAACCAGCTAGCTTATTTACAGTCGGGAACCATGTGAGAAATGGAAAATGCCAAATATTCAAATTTCCAGCCGGTTGCGCATTTAGCTATATCTTCAACCTGTATTTATGGAGTGTACATTTAGAAGTGTATGCTCCAATGTGCTGCTTAAACCTTTGCATCAACTTGGCATATTTGATTCATTTAAAAAGCACTTAAATCTACAGAATGTACATGTATGCTACTAACTTTATGTTTAAAAACCCAAACCATGAAACAAGCCCACATCATGTTTTCCTAGGACCAAGATACATCTGGTGATATTATTCACCACAATTATGTGATTAGAGTGAATATGTGATATGTGAAGTGAATGTTCCACTGCCCAGACACCTAAAGCTGAGGTACAGCCTTGAGCTTGGGTTTGTCTGACGAAGTTTGGACATGGAAACTCGTTCTACAAATGTCTCAATTAAGAGAATGTGATCCAGAGGTGGTTTGAAAGTCTGTAATAAAATGTTACATCAAAGACAGATGCTTACAAGTGCCATTCTCTGAGCTCACATGGGATATTGCCTTGTGGCCCTGCTGTAGATATGATCATTGGTATGTTTAATTCCCAGTTCCATTTTACTAGACACATGGTGCACGGCAGAAATCTTGAACAGGATGCCTGTATATCACAGAACACGTGCATACACACTCACACTTGGACACTTAAAAGATACCAACTGACCCATTGCATGTCTATGTCTTATTTCCCGATGGTTAGCAACAAATTGTTAACCAGTAGAAGTTCACATACTTCTGGCCAAGTTGTACAACGGACAGTTGTTGACTGTTAAAAGGCTCAAGAACGTGGTTCATTAGGTCGGTGTTTAACGAAAGCCGTTTAAAATGTGACCCACAACGCCAACGGTTAAGTAATCCGTTCAGTAGATAGCGATTGTTTTAGATGTGACGGTTTTTCTTCTAAAACACAACTTGTAGTTGGAAGAGAAAAGAATAAATAAATCACCATGTACCTTTTAGATGTGACGCACGCGCTAGAAGTGTGCACGCGAATCAAAGTGGAGCGCCTTTCTCGCGCACGTCTGTCCAGACAAAATGATGAATCTAAATCCTGTGTGCGGATATGAAGAGACACGTGCAGCTCACGCTCCGTCCATAAGGACCACATCACCTAGGCAGCAGTGCACGCGCAGTTTGGGATCGATCTCTCTCCCAGCACAAGCGCCTCCAGCGATAAGAATCGGTTCACGTATGTGGCTCGGCACTGAATCGATTCCTTAGCATCCGCTTAACGAGACGAATGATTTGATTCACCGGTCATAAATAAACGGGTGTTATGGCGGGTTGGTCTAGATCCAGTCTGCGTGCATATTAGTCGTAGTTGCACAGATGAGCCAGTGTTACATTAAATTACATTGTAACTAATGAGAAATTAAGAACAAGTATTTTAATTAGCCTAATTGTATTACTTGTTCATACAAACAACTGCTGCCCTTTTTAGTGGCCCAATGTGTATGTTTGGTAAGGTAGAGCTACAGATGTGTCTTGGTTCTCCCAAGGTTTCTTCCTTCTATATTCACACATATTATTTATGACTTAAAGCTGATACAGTCTTACAATCCAAGCAATTGTGTGTCAAGGGCCTTGCTCAGGGACCCAACTGTGACCTTCTGGTCCATAGTCCAGTGTCTTACCAACTAGGCCATCAAAATCCCAAGGATATTCAGGGAGTTTTTCCTTACCACTGTCTCCCTAGGCTTGCTCAATTTGGAATTGACTTTTAAGATACAAGATTATAAAGCTGCTTTGGGACAATGTTCCATTGTAATTAGTACTATATAAATAAATTTGACTTTGGCTACACAACATAAACAGTCATTGTTGCCTTTTTTGTAGCAAGCAAAGATGACTTGCTTTTGAACATTTGCAGAAGTTTATATAAAATATATAAACTGGCTCTGACTTCTCAAAAACAATTGCTTGTGTGTTTGTTGATTTTAAATAGATCAGATCCTAGCTGGCTTTGGTTGGACTGTGTTCTTAAGCTATGACTTATTTGTACTAACATGAGGATTGGTCTGTTAGGAATTATACAAAGCACTTTAATAAGTCTGCTTAATGCTATAAATGCAAATGACTGCAAACCTCTGCCACGCAAGCTTTTGGGAAACGTGAAGTTGAATGGCTTGTCCCATAATTCTGCTCAGCAAACAAGGATAAAATTGGCTTTTTAGCCATTACAGTTTAAAAGTGGGTCTGGTGATGCCCCTGGCTGATTCATCCAAATTAGTTACACGCACACACACGAGCAGTATACAAGGACTAGGCAAGGACTGATTATTTTTAATTAACCCTTAGATAAAGCTAGATTTGGGGGTACTTGATGTAACCTGTCCTGTGGGGAAATTGTGTAAAATTAATGAAATAATATTTTTCAACGTACAAGAACGTAAGCTGCTAAATTAAGCATTATAGGGTGCAATTTTAGCGTTTTAAAGGGTACTCACTTTAGAGGAACACAGGACACTAGTCTCATTTGAACCCCTCCCTCCAACAACACCCAAATCAACGACTAAATATAAAACGTTGTATTTTATTTACACGTAAAATGAATATGGTGATTAAAACGGGCAAGTCATGCCCCGTCCGTTGGAAAGCCGTTTCTGTGGTGTGTCAGCCTCCGCGTGGCCGCCGCCACCTCCCTGCGAGTGATGATACGACGACGGTTACACGCTGAGAGGCGCGCCGCCTCGAGGCCGATTCTCCTGATCAACCACGTTTGCGTTAGCCTCTGTCCATCCGCCAGTCTGCCGCCTACAGGCTCGAGCTGCCAGAAAGACCGACTACAGATAACTTTTGGAGTGCAAGTAGAAACAAAAGTGCATAAAACGCAAGCGTTACCTCTGTCCGCCGCTTGTACATGTACCGTGTATGCGCGCGCAGGCGCTCTTTAGCTCGCGGATGAGTGGCGCGTGGCTTCACGTTAGGACGGACTGCTTTCATGGTGATTACTCGTGAGCTGCTAAGCAGGTCCCCTGATACGGATTTAATGCACAACCAGGGACACAAGCCGTGATTCAGCCCTGATATGGTGCATTCATGAAGTGGCCTAATTACACCTCACCTGCAAACACCTGTATCACGCCTCACGTGCTAAAGTGACCAATCAGAAGCATCGACTTCGCGCGCGTTTCATAATGGAATAGATTAATTTAGGTTTTTGTGCGTTTGGATTTTTTTTTACCTTTTAATAAAGTAAAACTGCATATTAAAACAACACAATATACAAATACTAAGATGCCAGCTGACCTAACATTAGTCTCTGGAGAGTGGAGATAAACCAGACTGCTTGGAGGAAACCCAAGCAGTCACAGGGAGAACATGTTAACTCCACACAGGAGACTGGCTGCCACTTGAACCCAGGTCTCTGGAGTTCTGAGGGGACAGCACCAACCACTGCTACCAAAATCCTAAATCTATGTACTTATTTTAAATTAGAAAATGATTTCTTATGATAAAATGTCACATTTAACTGCATTTCATTCATTTGCACAAAAACTGTTACATATATGTGTTCCCCAGTGTACTGACATTAAATAATTATTTCAGAATAGTGTCAGTATAGGGCACATTAAAAGTTAACTTTTCTCATGTTTTCACCTATGAAATCACTTTTCAGTCTCGGGATACAATAAGGTTTCACCAATGATGTATGAACAAACAACATGCATGTATCAAATTAAAAGACTCTTCAAGATCGTGAGCAATTAAACACAGACATCAGTTTTTTTATTTGAAAAAATGATCACTGTACATCCATTACAGAATATTTCTACACACGACATTTTCTAAATCTCTGTGTAGTAGTTATTGTTAGGTTTAACAAATTTCATCTTTTAAAATCATTTTTTTTGCCTACTACGTCACAAACAACAAGACAAACCACACACAAGCACAAAGGAAACAAGCACAACAAGCTAGCTGTAAGCTGCACTGTGTGTACACTGTGAATGGGAATACACAACATTTGAATAGACTGTAGTCCATCTGATTTTCTTCATACTTTGTTGGTCCCCTTTACTTTCGCTACAGTGTGTTGAAAAGGCTTTTAACAAATGACACTTCATATTACAGCACAGATTTACTGAGCCAAATTAGTTAGATAAGACATTTGAAGCTAAGTTACTAATAGCTATAAATAATTGCTAAGGAAATGATCAGAATTAACTAGTAACAGTTATCATATATAAGTTAGAGTCTGAAATATTTTCTAACTACATGGCTCACAAAAATTAAGGGATATTCCATTAATAATTATGAACCACTTACAACAGCTACAGTCTACACTGCCACCTTGTTTACTTATTTCTGGTACTGGGTTTGGTCACTTGGGTGGTACTGGTGTTTTAGGGGCACTTTTTCATGCAAAGCAGGAGCTCCATGCGTATAGCAATGCGAGTGTGCCATCCCAAAGGAATGAGCCGAATGTATCGAGCCACGATGGGTGGACGAAGCAGGTTCTGGACCGAAGATGATCGATCAGAGTTTCCATAAAACACCTGTGATTGGAACAGAACACTCAATCACATATGTAATGTTCCTTACGATGGATTTTTCGTCTAAAATTGTAGTCAGAATACTAGTTCATAACCTAAACCTGAAATAGCATTGCGTTTCGTGCTAATCTTGCACCCACCCTGTTGTTGCCTGTCTGGTCCTTGTAGTAGACCCAGTTGAGGTTATCACTGGTACGATACTGCACGCTGTATTTGGTTATCCACTCATCAGCATCACAGCGGCCTTGGGTGAGGATCCCAGACACTACTTGTATGTCCTTCAGGTCAATCTGCAGCCACTGGCTGGTGTCCTGGTACTTTGACAACCAGGCACAACTACAGAAGAAAGAATAAGAGTCGGTTCTGATAAATCTAGGCAACTGATTGTTAATGGTCTTAATCAAGAACAGAGACAGATTGGTAGTGCTGGAAATTAAACCTTCTTGGCTATGGAAGGTCAAGGGTTCAAATCCCACCTATGCCAAGCTGGGTGCCCTGTCATTACTTTACATTAACTACATGCATAAGTAGGAACTACCTTACATTCTGTGTTTCACACGGACACTTCAGTGTCAAAGTGTTCTCTGGAAGGAGGGAACGTGAAATGGCCTCCATCCAAATAAACCTAGGAGAACCACTTGCTGGTTATTTGACCGCTGTGATATGCAACAAGTAGCAGCTGGAATTACATACTTAAAGACTGAAAGTATTTAAAAGGTGATATTGCATTGCCTGTTCTGGAAATTAGTATTTCTTTAAATGAACTCATTCCCTCTTAGTTATGTGCAGCCAGCAAGGTATGTTGATTTATGTTTATATTACCTCGTGGTAATTTATATTTTGTTTGTACAATGTGTGTAATTGTTAAAGTGTGCTTGTAATTGAACTTGTAGGTGTGTTTTTCCTTTGGGCTGCTGTGCAGATGGTAGCGTTCCACTCGTTTTCAGTAGCGTCGCTCATGCTTTTTCGTATAAATTGCATGCAGTTTTCTTGTGAAAATTCCCTTCATATTTAAATCACAGTAGCATAAAACACAATGTTTTTATAACTTCCACATCACCCCTGTGATACACAGCTAGGACCTGCTGCACACTCTTAACGCATTCCTGTCAGGAATCCCGATTCCGTCTCTCTCTCTCTCCCTCGTTCGCTCAGTCCCTCCTTCTAATCACCGCCTCTCTCCACTCCAGGTGCGGCTTGTTATTTCCGGGTCTGAGTCTCTCACTATTTAAGCTCTGTCTTTTCCCCTGTACGGGTGTGAAGTATTGTTTGAGTTGCTGACATACCCAGCGGTAATCCTTGTGATTCTTCCTGTTCATTAGTATCCATGTCATTCCGATCTCCATGTTTCGTTCAGCGTTGGGTGAGTGTGTGTACGACTGCTTAGTTCTAGGATTTGTGTGTCTCATTTCCTCGCGTGTTCCCTTACACGCCTCCCCTTCTCCTCTCCCCCTTCCTGTGTTTAGCTCCCTTCGTGTTTAGCGTATGGTTAATTGGTCTGCGTCCCTTTTTTGTCGCTCCAGTGTTTGTTTGATTTATCTCCATGCTTTCCACACTCCTGCTCCTCTCCCTGTATCGCTGTTTGTCAGGAGCGTTTTTAGTTATTGTTTGTTGACACAGGTGGTTAGTTTGACCGGCTGGGGCTGAGTTAGGTCTCACCCTAGCCTGTCCCTCCGGTCCGCCCCACCTGTGTCTGTCTGTCAGTGTTTGTTTTAGTACTAACACTTCCCGCTTTAGTACTAACATCTCCACTGTCGGTAAACTAACGCTCTTTCTACCTCTGTTTACTAACCATCCTGCTATCTCCCTCCCCCTCTCTCCTTCCTCGCTTGGTTCCGTCCGTGGCAGCCCCGTACAGTTCACCGACTATCCCTTCTTTCGTTCCTCCTTCTCCTGTTCTTTTTTTTCCCTGGCTGTTCCCGTTCCAGTTTTCCTTTCCCGCTTGCATTCCAGTTTGTCCCTATATTGCTTTTGCTCGTGGTGTGCTCTTGTTCTCTGTTCATCCAGGTCCCAGTCTCCATCCTGGTCACAGCTTCCGACCACTCCCTACCGACTCCGACCTCCACTGTCTCATACACACACACCCTGCCTCCTCGTTCCTTTGTTCAATAAACCTCCCGTTCTGCATCCTCGTCTCCGTTACTCTTTCAACCGCTTGTGACAATTCCATTATGTGTTACTGTGTATATAATATGCATTCAACTGAAAGACACCGTAACAATATTTGATATATATAATATAGAACAGTGCACTCACCCAAAGCCCTGGTTGTTAAGTCTGGCCTTGTTGGGAGTCCATGAGGAGAACCAACCAGTGTACTGGTCTTGATTGGAGCAGCTGATTTGGTCTGGAGTAACTGATCCAGCCTCAAAGCCCAAAGGTCTGTGATATGGGCATTCTGTAATATGTATGACATCAAACAGATATGGTCCATAAACTTCCTCTCTAACCTTAAGGTGGAGCAAATCTCACAAGAACTCAGCAGAGTACTGTTCTTCACAGTCCAATGCCTGTGTTCCTTTACCTATTTGAACCCATTCATTTCATTTTACAGGCCCAGTCTTTTTTGAAACTCTGCAGAACAACCCAACTTTGCTTCTGCTGTACCTCAATCAAAATTTGCTTTGTACCATCTAAGTATGCAGCAACTGACTATTTTCATAGTTCCTGCTATTTTAGGCTATTGTTCATTAACTTTAAACTTCGAACAGACCACTTCGAACAGACCATGTTTTGCTCCAAAAGAGCAGCAGAGGATTACGAACGCAAAACATATAGTGCTGTGTAAAAGTGTTAGACCATTAGATCAGCTATACAATGATTTTTGCAATGACCATATAATGGACAGATCCAATTACTTATCAGTCTCCGCAGGAGATTTGTATGTGTTATGCTGTATTTAAAAACTGAAAAAAACCCAGAACAAACAGCTCCTATAGGCTACAGTGGCAAATATTTTGTGTCATCTCCCCTTACACATCTGGCAACTTCACCGAGATATCAGGTTGACCCTTCTACAGTTTGAAGAAGCTTGATCGGGAATGGTCTTTGTGCCACGAAGCTATGCCAAGAAACTCTTTAAGATACTAAAAAATTGGAATGTAGATCTGTGGAAAAGAGTATTATGGAGTGATGAGTTCAAGTTAAACAATTTTGGGCCCAATGACCGACAATTTGTTATATATGGTCTTCATACTATTGCTAAACATCTAATTGTGGCCTAATACTATTGCACAGTACTGCATCCCAGTAGGTCCAGGCATTCCAGAATCCTGATGGATGATTAATGGACCCTGTTAATCTCTAGATGGTGAAATGGTGACCAAGATCATCACTCAAGCTCTGTAATTCCACTTCCATTATCATGTCCTGAAAGCAAGCCTAAAGCCTCAGTCAGCAGCCATTAGGGCTTAAGCTTCACGAGGGCCAGTTTAAAAACTGTAAATGTTTCTCCTGAACTCTGTTTTTATTATCACCTAATACACAATACAGAGAATGTAATAGTTTCACAAGTGTTGCAAAATTATGAACAAGTATTATATTTATAATTGTTTTGTAATCTTAAAAGTAATTGCATTCGTGTTCCATAATCAACTGCCAAGAAGGATTAAGATGGACGTCTGACAGGATGGCACCACTGATGTTACGCATTTCACATCAAGCCATAACATGTGACAACTAAATCAGAAGCAACAATGGATTTCATAGGAGCTGGGACAATGCAGGAGGTTCAGTGAATTTGGGTAAATACAGGGGCGTTTCTAGCCTACTTGTAGGAGCACACAGTATTTAAAGGAGCACAACTGGCTTATCAATAACCCATAGAGGGTGTACAAATAAGCCTGTTAAACACTAAATAGATTCCATTTATGCTAATGTATTACCTTTGCTAGTTTAATAAACCCATTTTCTTTACTGCTGTAATACGTTTGGTAGGCTATACTGTTTGAAGTGGCCATTATTACATCGTCTGAAGCACTGTCTTAAACATTCACTAATGTCCATCTGGCTCTGACTGAGAGTTCAGAGTTTTGAACAGATGCTAAGGCATTATGGGAAAAGTACCTATATTAAATTTGGTGGTGCATCCTGTAGTTCTGCTCAGCAACCCAGGGTAAAAGGGACTTTGATTTTAGTGGGGCATGTTCCCCCAGTGAAGTAAGTTTGATGCTGCCCCGGGTTGAGTAAATTTCCTTTTTTTACAACACACATTTACATTATATTACTTTCAGTATCCACCTGTGCACAGGAAACGGGCCAGAACAGTATGTGACTGTCTGCTGCCCATTTTGGTGGTCACATTTAGATTACACACGTACAAAGTCAGCCCACTGACTGTTTTTCAAGGTTACTAAGAACTAATGTATAATGATGATCTTCTGGGTGAACTTGTCAGTTAAGTTAAATCAGGGTCGTGGGGTGTCCTATTTTGAAAACGTCGTGTGCAATATAGAAGTATACAAGTCTGGAGAGTCAATTACAAATCATCATGCGATCAGTCGATCCTTCACACTTACACCTGGGGAGATGGAGTCTGTGTATATCGTTGGATAAAGAAGTACTTGGAGAAAACCCTTGTTTTGACTGTGACAACAAGTTGAACTTGATCCAGAACAATATCAGCATTCTTTTGTTCATGTAGTTGCTTAATCCTGGCTTCAGAGCCTTTCCTATAATACACCAAGGACAATGTACTACAGTGCAACACACACTATAGGACTATAGCAATTTAGAGTAACCAGTTAAGATGGCAGGAATTCAGTTTGTCCATATCCTGTGAGAACAAAGCGGGCACCATGCACCATCCCACTTCATCGTTGTTCTGTTTTACCACTGTACCAGCCAAACTGAAGTCACATACTATTGCTAATTTGGGAGTATGCATTTGCCTAATCAAATCTAACTATAGTAAGAAATACACTGAAATGAATTATTAAAATACCTGGCATGCAGTTCAGTCCCCTGGACCTGCTGAAGCCAGTTGAGATAGAGGTTGGCTCAGTTGGGGGCTCGTCAGTGCCGCAGTCACACTTGCAAGCTTTTCCGCTATAGCTTTCATTGTTTTCAATCTCCTGAGGACAGATGTAAGAATATGCACTTAATTTTCTCTTTGATTTGTGTTACTAGTTTTGTGTATTAAATTGGAAATTGGAAATAACGATCTAATGTACCTCCTGAGAGTGAGCTCCTGTAGGAACTGAAAGCAAAATATGGAAAAGGATCAATTATATAAAATGCGAAACATTTCAGCTATCTAGACCTTTCACAATTTGTGTAATATTTTTGACCTTCTATATAATCTCTTTAATTGCTTTCTGCATAATAATGCTCCTAATGTTAATGTCACAATCGTTCCTTAAGCCAGAACTCCACTTACCTTGATTGATCAGCAGTAGGCTGAGAAAGAAAGCATTCAGAATATTGTGTTCCATCTTGCCTTGTGTTCAAAACCAAAATGGCAATGCCCCTGGATTACTGTAATCCACTGAGCCCCGATGGCCTTATCTAATATGCTTTATCTCCACAGAGCTCCTCCCTCAGTGGCTAAAGAGCTGCCCTTTATAAAGCATGGGCCGATCTTTCCATATATTAAACAGAAGCGAAAATAAACCCCCTGAAGTTCAAGTTCCCTCACCTTCTGTTACCCAGTTAGCGCTCCAGTGCATGCAATTAACTCAATCCAAACATGGGCAGAAATCTTGCGTGGCCCCTATAGCAGGTCTCTACAGAAGGTCTGTCCTTTAGCCATTGGAATCTAATTTCCACACTGACCCAAGTCTTTGGGTTTTACAGCTATACACCTGTGAAATTAACTAATCACCAGTATATGCACAAAACCCTTCAATAGATTCATATTTCCTCCAGGGTGGCTTCACATTCAGTTTCATGTTGGACTAACAGGTAGAATTTTTCCTCTAATTTCTGGTGCTTTGTGTAGGTTCAAAGGACACGGTTATTTAACACCAGTTCAAGGCTTAAATATTTCATTTTATATATTACTCAAGGTCTTAGTAGGTTACATATGTGCAGGACTGGGCAATATGGTAATAATTTATTATGCCATGCTAAATTTTGCTTCTCTTCACTGACCAACTGTATGTTTTATTCTAAAGAGTGTAATTAGACTATGTTTAACTAAACAAAGTGCAGCACATTTTGAGTAATAAAACACGTTACTAAATATGGTATAGTATACTGCTCACAAAAATTAGGAACAAGTCTCAAGTTACTGTGGTCATATTCCAGTAACTCAAGTCAAGTCCCTGTTGAAAGGCAAGAAAATTTCTAAATTTATCAATCTTTATTTGTTAATAAACAGTAACTTTCAGCATTTTAGTTTCTTTACTAAAACACCCAATAAAGCTTTAAAAAAACACATTTAAGATTTCATCTTCAGAGGAACAATACTCAAGATTTGACGGAGGTATAACTAAATACATAAACCTCAAGAAAAGTCTCAGTATTGTTAAACTGAAGATCAAATGTTTACATTCTAAATATGTTACAAAGAAAAAAGTTGTAATTAGGTGTCCAATGTAACATAAAAGACACTTTCATTCACCACTGATAGACCTCTGAGGCCAATATCAGCTTACAAAACAAATAGCCCATTATAATTTGACATTAGCAAAATTTTAAATTAAGTTTAATTAATTTAACTTGTATGCTTGTTTATTTGCCTTCTTTAACATCGCTATCTGCATCAGTGGCCATCTTAGCGACACGCACAAGAGGACATGCAGACTCCACACAGAAATGCTCAGGCCGCTCCAAACTGGGATTGGACCCAGGACCTTCTTGCGATGAGGCAGTGGTCCTACCCACCGAGCCACCGTGCCCCTCGATTAATTTCAATAGAATTGCATGAAATACGTCATTACTTGCTCATTTCAAGTAAACCTTCTCAATACTTACTTATGTATACGAAGTCAAAGTCAAACTGAATCTATCAGTGTCAGTCAAAGAAAGGCCTTGAATTTGCAACTTGATTCTGACTTGAATCAAGTCATGTGACATGCAAGCTCTACATGTTACAGTGCATCAGTGCATCTGAAAGCACATTGCTGCAGTACAGGCTGCCATTGGTGGGTCCACAGTTAAGAAAATGCAGTATATTTTGTTAAGCATTAGTTACGCTTTAGAGCACCAGAAAATGAAGCAGAGACTGACTGCATCATGTGGGATACACAGTACACATGGAGAACTATGCATTTGTCATCCAGATAGTGCCACCGGAAGTCTTGGACGATATGACAAGAATGACCGATTAATAAAATGATCATCATCATGTCTTGAAAGAAAAACATCTGTATTCCAAGAAAATACAAGCCATACAAACTTAGACATGGATTAAAGTATGTCAGTGATTTGTACTTGTAACTTAACACATCTTACAAAACTTAAAAAACTTTACATCAAGAGTTTGTGTGAACATTTCCATGTATTTGGGGTTGACTGCAAGGGGGCAGCACGGTGGAATAGAAAAAAAACTTTTTTCCAAGCACATCAAAATAAGGCACTAATCCAGGCTGGTTATCAGGAGGACATTGTTTATTGGCCAATAATTACAGGGTAGTATACATGTAAAATGCATTTTGTGTCAGACATGCCAAACCCTGAACATTTCTCTCACAGAGATGATGCTGTATGATAACCAAAAAAAAGATTTAAGGTGAGCCATGAATCAGAACTATTTCCCAATCCATCAGTATTATCAGTATCTTCTGATCTGTTTTCATTGGTAGGCTGGAATATGACATAGCCATCCTGGGTGAAGCCTGGTCAAAAATGCAAAGCTTTGTATACAAATTTAGTGTGAAAAGACAAACCATGTGACACTACCAATTACCAAATACACGCGTGCGTTTTTTTTTTGCTAATGCATAGCCCAGCCAAGACTTATATATACTGTATATACTTATATACAGTATATTCAACATGAGGACAGAATAGGGAATGACTCATTTGTAGAAATCTTTAGAAAATCTCCCAATGAGATTTGACATGGCCCCAATCTTTGTGCAAAGGATACAAACATTTGTATTTTTAAGTAAAAAGTAAAATACCGCAATTAAACACAGAAATCTGGTCTGAAGTGATAGTATCAGGTTCAAAGTGATGACTAGTAAAAACAATATTTATACTGGTTTTACATTTTTGTATATATTTCTTCCAAATGAAATGGAATTAACATTTATAGGAAACAACGTTCTTCCAAACTGAATGAAGTTTAAAAGCCTGGAGTGTAAAAATACTACAGGGTCTGAAAAGGTGCTGAAACCTTTGCACACACCACCTTTTGATTTGTGTTTTGGGGATTTTTGGCAATTTATCTATAATATTGTTACAATTTATTACACTCTTTTATCTGCATTTTTTGTTTTAAAGTTGATCTGCATATACGGTTGCACCACCTGACACACAATATGACATATCAAAAGCGATATATATAATATCGCCATGTCCTTACTACATGGTATTATAGAAGAGGGATGCATATGAACTCAAAAATGCACCTCGGCTCACTGACTCATCAACATTCCAAATAAAATCGAGTTGAATTATTATAGACTTGTTATGAAACGCTGGTAAGAAATGTGACTCTTACATTTATCGTGTACTTTATGAACAATCCTTCTTCTATGAGGCAACAGTTCATCACAATCGTGATTCATCAAATTCAAGGACTAAAACATTGCTGATGTCCCTGGATCTGAATAGATTTGGGTCAGGAATGAAGCCTGAAGCTAAATTCAATGCCAATCCTCAACCTGTTCATCCCGAAGGTGCCAAATGCTGGCTATTGCAGAAACGACTTGGCATCGCATGGCACAGGCAGGTGCGCAATTAGGCAGATCTGACAAAAAATAAAGAACAAAACCTCCAACAGAAAGTCCAAACTATACAGATCAGTTTAGCCAAGAAGAAAGGAATTAGCAGCTTTTTATTGCATTGCAGTTGGATAGTAGGTTTAGTAGAAGAATAGAGTCAAGTAGTTTATCAGAAATAAAATAAAGTTTGAATTGGATATTTCTGCTGTCTGTTAAAGTTAACATGATGACAGAAACTGCAGTGTGATATTAACTTATTAAAGCATGTGACTGCTGAACCAAAATATAAGCACTGTTGCATTAAGTTACAGTTACAGTCATCTCTTTACATTCAGTGTTGGGATCTGATAGCAAAATAAATAAATTCCTCCAGTTTTGATAGTGCTCTCATTACCTGTTATATACAGTACAGCAATCTTCAATAAACACAAGTCATTTGCTTGTCTCTTATCCACGTATCCAGTCATACGTTAAAATAAATCAGTTCTATAGAATATAAAAATGATTTCAATACTTTAATAAACTTTACTCTATACTTTTTTCCTTTAGAACTTAGATAATTAGACAATTCACCCATATTTCCCTTATTTTCACCCATATTCACCCGTATTTCCCTTAACCTTTCACAGACACCCTTAGCCCTAACTCAAAGGGTTAGGATTAGAGGAATGAGAACCAGTAATATCGATACTGTGATGGCGTTCCTGTACATCCATACTCTCACATACAGTAAGTACCATGGCCTGCAGAGGGTGATTACAGGTATGCGCCGTTTAACAGGCATCCCATCAGCGATGTAGGTTTTAACAGTAACAACGCATTTCAATAGAGGTTAAAATCTGGTTTTTAACTATGCACATTGCTTTAACCACCCAGTCCATGCAAGTTTAAGAGCAGAAGTGTGTCAGTCCTGTCTGTGTGTGGAACTACCATAAAGGTTGTGTGCTCGCTTCCTTCTTAGTTCATGTTTGGGTTAGGGTTAGGGACTTTTTTGGCTCGAATGATATACTTTCCAAAGTTTATTTGTAACCAGCTGTAAATGGCTCTATGTAAGTCTATTTGCCTGTTCTATTGTGAGTAGTAGTAGTTGCCCATACTACCTGTATATTCCCTCTAACCAGTAGCTATATAAACTGCTTCACATTCACACGTTGAGTCTCTGGTCATATTGTAGATATTTTGTGTTGTTTGCAGCACTGTCAAAGCATTATATCACCAATGTTATGTTTCCCCCCCTACACAAGGGTGTGATAGTACATTGCTGTATTTTCTATAAATATTGTAACATTCCTTAAATAGCAAAAGGTTTAGCATGAATGCAACACTTGTGTTTCTGTGGTATCAATGATGCAGTTTTGTACATAGTTAATTTGTTGAAATACCCTTTGCATTGCAGTCGCATTCAAAGACTATGTGACTATGGTAATGTCTGCTCAATGTCCATTACAGAAAACAAACTGGTTCACAGAATGTAATGTGGTAGATAAAAGGTGCACAGCTAGGGTGTCTGTGAGGAAACACGAGGACCAGTCAATGCCCTCCTCCAACGAATGTGCATGTGCTGTTGTTTGAGAAGTTATTTAGTTCAGCCGTTAGCTGTCAAAGTCAACATTTGGAAGGTGGATCACAAAATAAGGGAGTCATGGAGACCTTGCTAGTATATCTTTTGACTAAGTCTTTTTAACCTAAACTACGGACACTGAAAATATTTCCATTTTGGGTAAATGCTTTTAATCAAACCAACAGTTAAGCTGTTCAGTGTTAAGGGTTTTGCAGATGGGGAATTGTGTGTGAGCTGAGATTTTAAACTTACAGCCGTGGAGCCACCACTGAGATGGACTCGAGTGCTTATATCTCTTTCTATGGACCATAACCATTTGATGAAAATTAACCTCTTAGAATAGTATCGTAGTTCTTGGGCTCACAGGGTTTAATGTGTAAGATGCAAGAGCCTTCAGACTCGTAAAAGATTTAAATCAGAGATAAAACTAAAGTAACAATATGTATAATTTGTTACAACAATAAAATGCACTCTGTACAATGTCAATAATAAATATTAAGACACTCATAATCAATTAAATAATCTCCATGAAATATAGAATTATTACACAATAAATATTTATACATTCTCTGGTGTATAAACTAAAGCTCTTGCTATTCCACAGCTACCCATCCCCCCATAGCTGATAATTCAATGTCCATATACAAATACATCAGTACATCATCAATGTTAAGATACCCAACAGAAAAACGGAACCCATATGTCATTAACAGTAATACAAATTCTATCAAAGGATGCTTTAAAAAACAAACTTAAGATCATGACGTGTGCCACCTTCTGACCAGAGGTGTCACTGTGTTCGGAAGTGGTAGCGGTAGTGGTTTAGTAAATACCCCCAACCATGAAAAAGAGGACATGTCTGCCCCCCTACAAAGCAGTTTCTTTCAGGTCATTGAGGTTTGGCAATCGAGGACGAACAGCCCTGGCAAACCCGATGCCATTCTGCCCACCTTTGTTTGCCATTTGGTCGGGGTAAGGAGGTGTGGCGTGCCAGCCGGACTCTATCTGGCCTGGCAGAGGGTAGTTATGGGGCTTGCGGCTCTTTGTGTTCGGGGTGATACTGCCCACTGGAAGGCCCCGGGCTTCAGGCATGTTTGGGGGCACTACTTTGGGTGCCTGATTGGCATGGGGCTGGAAGCGCAGCTCAGATGAGCGATCTGAAGGAGGAGGGGGCGGAGGAGGCTGACTGATAGGGGCAGAGGACGTGGCGGGTGAGTTGAGGTGCAGTAGCTTACGCAGAGACCTCAGAGGTTGGTTCTGAAAGGAGAGCAACATTTACTGTTTGAGTTAGAGCATGTTAGAGGTAGGGTCAAGATGTTTAAGGTCTACAAAAAGTTTCTTCCCTTACAGTGAAAGGCAATTTCCATGATGTTAGGAATTGAAATGATGTTTGAATTATTAAAGATTTACAAAGTTGAGAATTAAGAACCACAAGGATTTCATTTCAAGTATCCATACAATAAAAACGCTCATTTAGTACCATGTATAGATAATATGTATCAAATAAAGATAAATAAATGAATGATAGCAATTTATAAACCGCCATAAGAATTCAGAACTACAAAATTTTAAAACCATGAAAATTCTTGCCTGAGGTTGCACATTGGAATGTTTCTCAATAGGCCAGGTGTTATCTCTGTCCCGATCTCGATCGTGTCCTCGCTCTCGGTTCCTCTCTCGGTTTATGTCTCTGTCCCTGTCCCTGTCTCGCTCTCGCTCTCTGTCCCGGTTCCTGTGACGACTGCTGTGGTGGGACGAGGACTTGACTGGTCTCTGGAGCACCAGAGGGTCCTGTTGGCCTTCAGCCGTGACCTGATACACATTAGCACGCAGAGGAAAAACCCACAAGTGAGCACAAAGAAGCTGTTGTTTTGATGGACTCAAAAATACAAAACGTGCATGAGCCAGCAGGCTGGGCGTGTAGAAGATTCTTTAGTATATAAATGGTTCTCCATAAGAATCCACACATGTGCAATTTACATGTACAGTTTTATATTTTAGGACACACCCAGCCACTGTCTCCTACTAACTACTTTAGGAAAGTGTGAATGTGTTTTTGTGGAGAAAACACATCTTGTTTCATTCTCCTGCATCTCCTGTTATTAAGTGTATGAACAGCCAAAGCTGTAATCCATGCATCTGATGGCACATGCTTGGACTGGACTGCTACACTAGCAAGGATGTTAGCATTGACGATGCATGTATGTAACCACTAGGGACCAGATCCATTCAATCAGGAAGCATGCCAATTCTTTTTCAGCATCATAACCTGGCTATATTAGGAGAATCTAAGTAGGGTTTATGCGTAATTCGAGCAAACCCACACTCATGGCTAGATGCACTAAATCTTATCTGTACAAAAACCTTACATGATATGTAAACTGCTGCAGCTGCTTTATTTATGCTCCAGAGGTTCTGAAAAGAGCAGGCTGCTGGAAACAGCACTTGCTAAGGGACTGAGTTAAAATTTCTAAAACATTAAGATGCATTTGCAAAACCCTCCAGTGAACTGGAGACCTGTCCATGGTGTGTCCATGCAGTGACTTCTAGGTTAAGGCTTGAGACCCTTCCCTTCAATCCTGGCCCAGATAAGCAGGATAAAATGGTATACAATGGTACCTCAGTTCTTGTTGTTAATTTGTTCCTGAAGGTTCGACGAGTACCGAAAATGTAATGACCAAATCCCCATAAAGAATAATGTAAGAGTTGTATTGTACAGGTGCTTCCTAATTTACTATGGTTTTGGCTATCTTTAAACAAATCCATCATAAGTTAAATGTATCATGAACTGATTCATTAATATAATCTATACTGTATTACATCAGCACCTATTACACATTACATTACATTATGTAACACTTACATTAATCTACAGTCGGAAAAATCATTCAAAAAGCTCGTTTGTAAAGGGTTGAAAAGTCTCATGTAATTTAGTGAGTAATGGATTGAAATTGAAAGATACAACGGAAAACACGGAACTCCTAATAGCATTATAATGTTAATGCCAACTGCAGCCTGTGTTCTGGAGGAATTTGGTTCCTGTTGTCCTTTTGGTTGGCTGTCATTACTAACCATTTTAGGACCCATGGAGACTTATTTGCACTGGGAATACAGTACTGTAGATTTTAAAATAAAGAAAAAACACAAGAGCAAGAGCTTTTGTGTATTTAAATCCCTGTGCACTAATTCATGAATCGTGAATTGAGTGTCAACTGAAATGAGTTGTGAGGCTCGACTCACAAGTTTAAGCAAGTACCGAGCAAACAACGAGAACCGAGACATATTTTTTTATCGTCAAAACGCATTAAGATTCCGATGAGTTCTACCGAGGTACCACTCAGCTTTTCTTTTTACATTTTAACTCTGTACACCTAAAGTTTTGGTACTGTTTTGTTATATCCCTGGTGATTGCAACATTTCGAAAGCACATCTACAAGCTTGTATATGGTCAATTTGGAAAGCCTTTTCAGTTACTTATACTGCTCACAAACATTAGAGGGACATTATTAAATGAAATATCCCATAATGGCGTATCCATTATTTTTTGTGAGCAGTGTAGTTAAACTTGCATTTCATATTTAGTCCAGAACTTTGGTAGCCATTTGTGTTCTTTAAATCCCTGCACCACCAAAAGAGGACATAATTACAGTACTAGATGGATCTAGCCCTGACTGCTCTGAGCACCACCTGTTTTACTTTGACATGAATCTTGACCCAATGCTTGTGCTGCCCATTAAACAAATAATGTAGACAAACTAAAAAAAAACACACATATATCACATGCAGTTAAGACTTTGCCATAACAGCAACAATGCTGAAACACAATATGAAGCAGGACGGTTCCATGATGGCTATACCATGGGCTGAGCAAGGACAGGAAGCACAGAGGAGTTATGCTTTATGCTATTCTTTGAGTTAAAGAGGGGGAAAAGGCTTTTCTTGAAGCTCGGGTTCCTTCCCTCGCAGCCCTCCGTCTGGAAATATAAGACGCAGAGAAAGGCCAGCGGCTCATTGCAGGAACACACAGACACGTTTGCTGAAAAAGCAGCAGATGAGATGAACATATGGCCTGATGACACGCTGTTTGCACACAGATCACAGATTTTCGGATCAGAGGCAAATTTCTGGCGTAGATATCCTGCTTGGGTCTGTGGGATGGCAGTCTAGGAGAACTTATTGTTTGGTCATTTGATTTAGGTTGATTTGAGATTGACAGATGATTGACAGATGATTTTTAAAATTACTATCACCATAATCATACCAGTATCCAAAACACAATGCATTGTATGCTGGTTATACTGGTGGCTGTCTATACCATTGGCAGAATATATCTGTATGCCTCCGCATTGGCTGCTGGATCGTGCATCAGTGTCGACTGCCATATTGGTCCAGGAAACTCTCATAATGCTTCTAAGACTACCGGAAAAACAATGCTTGATTCTAGTCTAAAAATAATAATATAATAGCAAAGACAACAGATGAATAACAGTTATTATACTGCTCACAAAAACTAGGGGAATATTTCAAAGTGAAATATATGAATTTATAAATACATATTCAGCAAACGGTATGTAGCTCTGTAACTTTACCGTATTTCATTATTTTTCATTTGCTAACTCAATTTAATTTCATTACATTGTTCTCAATGACTGTCAATTATGATGTAGTATTTTGCATTATAATTAGCATTTTATGTAGACAAAAAAAGCCATTTCGGCAACATCCCACACATTGTGCATTAAATTAAAAAAGGATGTTGCACCCATATTAACCGTAATAAAAAATGCTGCTCACAGATGTAAGCTTCTACACTTTCTTAAAACAAAAAAAAAATATTTTCCACCACTTTAGCTTTCTTAACCTTGATACACACTCTTTGGAGTGACTGGAGTCAGTTCATTTTTGTGGGATTTGACCACTTTAACCAGAAAAAACCCCCACGCTATTTACTTTTTGGTTACAGCCCAGTCTTGCCTGGACCAGTATGGCAGGAATGAGTCGATTTGACCAACGTGGCGTCTTTGCATATTATGTCTACGATATATCTTTCATTTGAAAATTAAAAAACCAAACTAAACTAATCTGAACTCTGAGCTAGAACAGCACAAGTTAATGCTAAGGCGTCTTACATATGAATTTACATATGACATTGGACCAATTTCTCCACCAACATTCTTCTGTAGCCGATAAAAGTTTGAGACAACTAGCCGGATGAAAAAGCATACTTGTCTAGTTGCAAGCACTCTGAGAACACAATGCCTTTTAGCCTCTGTTGTAAACACCCTGCTCACAAAAATTAGGGCATAGTTCATGATGGGATATTTAATTTTGAATTTGTGTGAGCAATATATTTAATTATCCGTTTACTGTTGATTTGTAAGGTTAATACAGCATACTTGGCAAAAGTGAGAGACTGTTCTGATGGCACACACACATATTGCATTAGTTGCATTAGTGTAACATGGCTGACAGACAAACACCTTTCACAGCACAGATAATGACATGAAGCAAATCTCTTTACACTAAAGTAACTCTATATCTGCTAGAACGGTGTTAGTGGGAACATGTTAGCATTACAAATCATGCTAACTTGCTCTCTCCAAGGTTTCTTTATCCCTGCTAAGCTAATAAAGCTATGCTAAGTTGGTTTGCAGCATATGCTGGTCCATCAGCTACACCACAACAGATTGACTTCAAAACCAGTTTGTTCCAGCAGTAAGACGCGTGTTACTGTTTAGTTTACCTTCCCTGTCTTAACTATAAAAGAAATCAGCACATATGTAACAAGAAGGTCTAAAACCAAAGCTAGTTTGCTCACTGGTTGTGACTTCTTCTTTTTCTTCTTTATTGCTCTAAAGAAACCCTGTTTTTCCTTCTGCTTCGGAACCTCTGGTGGACTCATGACCATCGTCTCAGAGTTATTCCTACAATTAAATACAAAAAAAAACAGAATTGTGAGTTTTGGGATTTTTAAAGCAAATATAATTTTTAATACTTATCTGAGCTTCATTATGGCTTGTATAAGTACAATGACTCAACGTTCTAAATGGTTCTTACCGTTCTTACTTTAAAGTTTATTAATAAAGATTCAAGTTTATTAATAAACCTATTAAAATATGACTGAATGGTACTAATGGTATTTTGCCTGTTAACTGATGTCTGGGTTTGGCTAAGCTAGTTAGCCAGATTAGCTATAAAAGCTATGTCCAGATGCCCGGACTCACCAGGGGTCAAAGTTGGTCTGACGTTTCACATGGTTGGTCAGAGCAGCAGTGTCAGCAGATATGGCTGGAACTCTGTTCCCGGCTTCATTGTCGTGGAACGAATTGTCTGGTCGTGGAGAAGGAACTAGGATATAGACGAACACACAGGTCATGTCGTAAGGAGTAGATTATACTGTACCACCAACAGCATGGTGATGGAATCAATGAAATAAATGCAAGTACAAACAAGTAGGTTTATTTTTAAGTTTTTAGAATTTGATTCCTAGTTACGCTAGGTTACCTACCTCTGTAGAAACTGCCGACTCTGCGAGGCATGGAGTCACTGTAGATGATCCGGTTCTCCTTGGATGAGGTCCCGTCCTCCACATGCGGATCGTGATACATCCCCACCTGTAGCACAGATTGACGAAAAGACACTGTGTGGCTTACTTCTTCCACTAAACAAATTAACAAAATGTCATCTGAACAGGGGTTATGCTTCATGTATATACTGTAATCAAGAAATCAAGCAAGAAGCATATGCTATGCTATGTTGTAAATAATGTGGTGAATTTGTAATTCTAAATATATGGAATGCGGGGGTCACGTGTAGGTTTCCTGGCAAGTCCGCATCCAGATGAGTTTTGGGTTTGTGTTCTCAAATGACCTGTCCAGGGGTGCCCCTATATTCCACTATATAGTATACATAATTATATAGTACTGCGCAACAGTCTGATATTATATATGGTTGTTAGAATTATTGCTAAATCAATGGAATCATTGATATACAATATCAGTACAACCAGAAAAACAACAACAAATCTAATGGTGGCCTAAGACTTTGCACAGTGCTATATAAGCATTACAGATTATCGATTAGAAGTCAATGATAGTAGTGCACGTCCAGTTAGACCTCATTTTTGGGGCGCTGTGGGTGGAAAGATGTGTTGTCCCTTGTCGAGTCCTTCATTGGACCATGAGAATGAGGTTTTTCTTTTGGAGACTGGTCACTCTATTAAAAAATGCAAAACATAAACATAAATTGTGTTTATTAAAAGTAAATCAGTAAAGAAGTAAATCAGGGCAAACCCATTAGAATTACTGTTGCCTTTTCAATAAACAAAGCAATAACTTTTCTGACCCTGCTGAGGTCCTGGGTAAGCTCCTCTCTGGAGTTGCTGGTTGGGTGACGTGGCAAGGTACGGTGTGGCAGCTGAGGGGAGAGAAGCTGGAGGCTGCTAGCTCTTGTTGGCACCGTCGGGCCCACCGCCAGCCCGGCCTCCTGACCGTGGGTCCTATGCCGCTCCCTTCGTACATACATTGAGTGCCTGTGTGGCCGCTGCTGTGATGAGAAGGGACTGGTGTAGCCCAGACCGTAGGGGAAGGATTCATGTGGAGCCGACAGCGTGTGATTGTGCCCACCTCCTGCTCCAGATGCCCTGGCAGGGTCCAGGGTGTCGGGCATTTTGGGTTCCTCTGGCATCTTCTTGCGGCCTGAGGAGTGGTGTGAGTCCAGGGTGCCACCGTCCAGGCGAGGATTGGTTCGTCCAGCTGGGCTGTGGCCCTGGCGCTCTGAGCCAGAGTGACGCTCTGCATGGGGGCTGCTGGGTGCCGCATTCAGGTCCAAACAACTAGCTGGGAAGTAGCGGGAACTGGAACCAGAGACTGGCACAGTCTCGTCTAGGTGAAGACGCGGCTCAGCTAGGTTGTTGACAGACTTGGCGTCACTCAGTGCACCGTGGCTCTTTGACAGGCTGAGGAAGGACGAAGTGCTTTTGGACGACGACGAGGAAGGCATGGAGCCATGGGAGCTCTCCATGTAGCCATGGCGTCCGTGTTTGTCACTCGACTGCAGTGTGCTTGTCTTGCCCTCCATAAATGATGACGAAGACTGGCGGCTTGATTTGGACGATTTGAGGTACTTTCCGGTTGAGACGTCTACGACACCAGGGGCTTTCGGCCCCAAGGTGAAGTCAAACTCCATCTTGCCCTTGGCTTCTTTGGGGCTCAGGAGGTGGGGCAGGTTGTTGTTAGCCAGGTCTTTGCTGCATGACACAGCACGGTTTAGCGTCTGGCTTTGATAGCTTTTAGGATGAAGGGTAGGGCTCAGACTGGTCGCTGCAGGTCCACCACCTCCATTCAGGAAGCCTTCTGCACTCCGCCGCAGGTCCTCATGACGTGGTAGTGACGAGCAGTCTTTACTGTTGGAATGACGGTGGCTGGAGCTCTTACTGCTGCAGACAGAAAGTGAGAGAAGGAAACTTTTCTATTTCTAGAGCTGGTCTTGATCTTACTCAATGCGTCAGGGTGTATGCAAACGCACCGGCTGGGGATGGTGTTATCCCCATGATATGGTTTCCTCTTGGAGGAGCGCGGTGGGGTTGGAGAAGGAAGCGCAGGACGCTCCATGGCTCGCAGTGACTGGAACACGTGGTGGTTCAAACACTGCTCGGTTAAAAATCGCTCAGAGGGATTCAACAGCAGCAGGTTCTGAATGGGACAGGTGTAGAATCAGGACTAGAACCCAATTCAGAACCAGAAAGACAACCTATGCAGGAAAACAAACATCTTTCCATTGCTGTAAGAGTGCACATGTGCATGAATAAGGTTTCATACCTTCATGAGATCCAACATAAGGCCATTTATGATCCCTAGGTATCTCCGTTCCAGGGTCTGAGGATGGCTCACTGTAGGAAACTGTTCCAACATAAAGAGAAAGGCAGGGAGATGAAGAGAAGCAGAAGCACTAAGGTGTGTTTCCACATTCGTCATACAGATAATAGAGACAAGTCGTGTGGAGCTGTTAAAGTGTTTTTTGAAAAGAAAGGAGACTCAGGAAAGATTAATTTCTTACCCGGAGGCCAGCAAAGCGAGGGTTGCTGTAGAAAAGCTTCATCTGTTCAGGTGGCAGAGGCCCCAGAACTTTCTGTATGGTGAAGAGCTGATCGATTTCACTCTCGCCCGGAAACAAAGGCTGACCGTCGCTCATTTCACCCAGAATGCATCCTACTGACCACATATCCACCGCCTTCCCATACGGAGCCCTGACCAACACCACAACACCAGTGTTATTCAGGAAAATGTTGACAAACCCATGGAAAAAAACCTACATTTATGCATTTAGTACTTCATCTACATCCTAACAATAAATGTCCATAGTCCCTAGGGCTAAGTGTAGTATTTTGTAGCTGCAG
>JAYJMA010000028.1:1316920-1333871 GCA_036873895.1 Parotocinclus cabessadecuia | reverse complement strand
TGTGTGTGTGTGTGTGTGTGTGTGTGTGTGTGTGTGTGTGTGTGTGTGTGTGTGTGTGTGTGTGTGTGTAAAAATAGAATATATATATATGTATGTATTTTTTATATATATTTATTCAATATTTATGATAAACACTATATATATATATATAGTTTATCTTAAATATTATGTATTTTTTGTATGCATATTTAAATTGTATATTCAGTGATAAAGTGATACTAAGTTTTTAGATGTATCATTTATATTTTCTGAGCCACTTCACAATAGGCAGTGGTAAATGTTGACAAAATGTTACTGTTAATGCTAAATGTCACAAAAATGCTGCTGTCACTTTAAGAGTGTGCCGTTTTAAAAATGGCGCCCTATTAAAAAAAAGCACAACTGTGAAGAATGCTGGAGGAACTTCAATGTCATGATTGGATTGTTAATCACTTTGGCCAAGGGTTAGGGTTAGCATCCAGGCCTAATTATGGGTTTTGTTCTGTTGGTGTGCCCATGACCCAGTGCCAAATGAATTATGTAGTAGATCATCCTATAAGCAGCAGTGCTGGACCTCTACAGTGCCTGTCGAAGCAATGGGATGTTATCTGTCTGACCATCCACTTTACAGATGTGGCCAGTTGTCCATGGTAGTGAATAAGATGTGACTGCCGTGCCACCCAAGAGACAAGAGATTTACATTTACAGCATTTAGCCTATAGACTTACCATGATACAGTTCAAGCAATTGTGGATTAAGGGTCATGCTTGATTAAATATCCAACAGTGGCAGCTTGGAAGAGGTGGGATTTGAACCATGGACCATCTGATTCAAATTCCAGTACCGATTACTGATGCACCACATCCAGTTGAGGCATACTGGAACAGGCCCGATAAGAACTGGACAAGAAACTCATCCCAATAACCAGTGGCTACAAAAAATGTTACTGCTGCTCAAAGTGGATCTACAGGTAGTCAGCTAGGGTTACAGTATCATTCTCAATCTGGATGAGCTCTGACCACATTTTGGGACTAATACAAGAATTCAAAGGGTTCACAAACATCTGGTGCCTGCACACATTGTCTCGTATGAAGGAAGATACAACTGCTACAATATCTGATGATTCAGGACTTCACGAGTGTTGAGAATAAAGATGAAAACACAGTCAGGATGGATTAGAAAATGAGCCCAGAGCACCAAAACAGCTGATCAGAGTCAAATAGCATACGGAACGCAGAAAAACTCAGTACAGTATTTTAACCTGTTGGCTAATAAACCCCTGATATGAAATATTTTCAATCTTCATTTTTTTAGTTAAATAAAGCTTTGTTGTTATTCCTTCTACATTTCTTAACAAAATAATTCTCTGGATAAAATATCCTGTCATTAAAAATATTGTTTATGTTTTTTTTTAAACCTTGCAGTTCAATAGAGGATTTCATATTCTATAGGATTGCATCTGACAACACAGAAAAAAAACCCCAATGTACTTGTTATTACACATAAAGACATAAGTGTTACATCGATGTTATAGTGTATTCATCACACTGTACAGGGTGTCCCGTGCGTCAAGCGTCACAGGGTTCATTACATTTCATATTCTAGTTAAATAGAAAGAAAGAGCAAAAAACTTTAAGAGGATCCATATACTTATTTGTATTAGTAGGATTACTGAGCCAATAAAACAAACACATTTGTTTGACTTTTTCCCTGTGATGCTACACTTACAGGACTCCCTGTATGACAAATGTACATGACAAAGCCGGACGTACACTGTACCAAGATTCTGATGATTTCCTTGGCGTGTTCTTGTGAAAAGGCCCTTTATATTTACACTGCAGTAGCGTAAACAGACTACGTGACTATGGTCATGTCTGGTCAATGTATATTTCGGTCAACGACCAATATGTTTTACAGAACGTAACGCAGCCACTAAATGGAGCATACCTGTCTTTATTAAATTGATTGAAATTCAATATTTGGAGCTAGATAACAGCATAATTATGCTAAAATCCCAACCCATAAAAATGTAAAACGGTACATTTTATAGATCTGATTAAACTATATAAAAATACAATCTCAGAGTTCCTTGAGTCATGGGGGTGGGGGGCGGGGGCTGGAGGGGGATTCTGTGTCTATAATCCTTATATGACCATATAAGATGCACAGTGCAAGTTATCAGATTTTAATTGTTGGAATTTAAATATTAAAAAATAGTGTCAGACTGCAGACATTGATTTTGCCTAGTTGAAATTAAACAGATCAAATTAAGTGTCATCTCAATGTACAGAATTAGTATGGAAATCTTGACATACGGTGTAGGTCCAGCTCAACAGTGTCAATCCAGAACAAAAATGAACAAATCCTACATAAGTGTTACTTGCACAACCACCTATATACAATTGATGCACAATATATGCACGCTCTCGCAGCATTGGGCCCCAGAGGTTCGGCTACATAAACAAATAACGGTGATCCTTTCTTTTGTCACCCAAATACTTCAGTCTAATCATGTCCATAAATGTGTTGCCACCATATTTTATTTTTCAGCAGGTTATCCAGTCCTTCCACCCAAGTGAAATAAAGCTCAGTCTATGCATATTATGCGATGTTTCCATCGGTTAAATGCAAACAATCGGAAAAGAAACACACCCTTATGGATTCTACAGTATTATTGCATGCCGTACAGAAGACAAAAAGGACCAAAAGAGCACCGTGACTAAGCACAGGTCAGAAAACGAAAAATGGATTCACAGCTTGTTCTTTTGTTTTGTTTTTTTTCTTCTTCTTCTCTCTATCTCCCTTCAGAATCAGCACAGTGTAAGCTAGACTAATCTTGCTCGTTTACTTGAATCTGACTGAACAGAAACGCCGGTTCACTCGAATGTGCCCCCGCTCAAGCTGAGCAGTTCGCGCTATTGGAAGGTATTCACAGAATACAGGAGATTTCAGTGTATTTTACTTTACTTAGTCAACATCTACTGTCACATGGCCTGCAAACATGAGATCGACATAATCAAAATGATAAGTGCGTCAACAATGGAAATGTTCTGGTAGTGTACGCTTCGAGCTGGTGTTGAAAAAATCCTAATGTCATGTCTAACTAGTGATTTCAATGGATTCCATACGATCTCTCTCTCTCTCCCTCTCTCTCTCTCTCTCTCTCTCTCTCTCACACACACACACACACACACACACACAACTACAAATAATACAAATCTTTTAAAGGAATTGTCTCTGTCATATTTAAACAAGTGCAAAATATTTGCAAGGTTTCGCAAACCATTTTGTTTCTGCATCTAGCCACAATCCTGGAGAACACCTCTCCTGAATACAGACCTCCTGTTAGGAAAGGCCACAGTGTGATTGTCCTGTGTAAGCCAACTAAAGTCCCAATTAAGTTATTATTATGGTCAAGAAGCAATCCAGCGAAACAAGTGACCACGTTCATACAGTTGCTGAAGAAGGTCGGCTCTTGCTAGAGCTGTTTCAGGCACCTCCCTCTGGACAGAGGTCACAGAGCAGACCCGGGTCCAGATGGAGATAATTTCTCACAGTTGAGTTGGGAATGTCTGGGGATTCCCCCGGGGGAGCCGGGGGAAATCTGTGGCTAGGAAGACAAAAGTCTGACCTGTTGCCACCGTGTTCCTCACCTAGAGAAGCAGAGACTGTAAGGGTCATTTGGCAGACGCTTTATCCCAAGCAATTTACAATCCAAGGGCAGGAGTGTGTGATATGTATCATCTAAAAAAAGAATCATAATTCTTATTTTAATGAGATTTCAGCTGATCACTCGCTAAGCAAAAAACCTTAAGACTTAATGTATTGGCTACCTCATGTAGCCAGGTAGGACAAACTACCACGCATGCGCATTGTGTGCACGCGGCGTGTTCACTCCACATATCGTTCTAGCAGTCCACCTTAACGTGCATGACAAAAGTTAAAAATGAGTGAACAAACTGCATCAGGGGACAAAATACAGACACCACCAATCTTACAGTTTATACTGCAGCAGGTGGTTTGGCTTTGAAAAGAGGGATGTTGCTCAAAAGATGGCAGACTACGTTAGAAATTGGTTGCCATTAAAGACAGTCTGACAAGTAACGTACTTCACCATGTGAGAACTAATTACTGTGCAGAATATGAAGATTTTAACTAACTTTGCGACTGTCCACAACAGGTACCAGCACAAAAACACACAGTAAACTACTCATCAAATCAAGACAAGAAAGCCACAGCTGGCACGAGATAACAAATGCTGTCACAAATTTCATTACCAAAGACACAGTGCCAATTCAGGTGATTGAGAGAAATATGTTCCAAGAATTTTTGAATACTTTGGACCCATGATATACACCGCCAGACCTCCAAAGTGTCGTCCAACTATCGCTATCGACAAAATCCCAGAACATTTTTATTTACCATTCTATTTCAGTATTGCAACCTCCTTGCTCATGTGCTGTGGCTTGAGGCTGCTGAGACTTTCTATAATCAGTGTACTCATTTGCAAGTGAGCATTTGCACATATCAGAGCCAATTCGGATATGGATTGAGTAACCCGATTCAACGTGGCCAACAAGAGTGATCCCAGTATTCATCTGCTGTATGAACGTGCTCCATGTATGTGTGTCTGTATGCACCAGTGGAACCTGGACACAGAACTGTGTTATTTCACAACTCCTGACTGAGACTTTAGCAGGTTCGTGTCTAGTATACAAGTTCATGCAGACTAAATTAACACAATGAATTCAATCACTTTGTGATGGAATTCTGAGAAAATATTATTTTGCACATTTCAACATTGGTAAACATGTTGATAGAGCGTAGCTTCCCATTTTGTGAACGAACAAAGTAGGACTGGCTGGTTTTTTTTTTTTCAGGAATCATGTATGAAGCATCCATACAAAAACACCAGAAGTTCCAATAGCTTGAGGTATAATCTGAAGTTCATTATGTCCTCTAAGTTTATGGAATACAAAACGCTCAAATTGAGCATGGATTCTTTTTTATCTTAACTGTATATAGGATAGATACTGTAGAGGCAAAAATATAATGTCAGTATATCAGACTTTTTTATTTCTGAGGATTTGCTGTTTAGTTCATTGGTTAGAAAATACCAGGAGTACAAACATACCACTAGGAGGAGCGATCATCATGTGGGCTTCCATCTGAGTTCTCAGTCTCGCCTTCAGAGATTGCCTGCATCGGGGCAGTGTATAGCCGGCTGCGAGTGCTGTACCTGCTGCTGCTGGCTGCAGGAGGGATCCTGGACCGACCTTGCCTGGAGGCAGCGGACATGGTAAGAGTTTTTGTTGAGAAACCCTCCACGTTGGCTTTGGGAAAAGGGCTGGGGAATGGATCTGTGTTGGAGGGAGACTCCTGCATTGGAGAAGGGGGCTCCTCGGCTTGCCTGGCAGTGTCTATTAGCAGTTCTCCTGGGGATTTGGGAACAATGGGGCTCTTGAGGATTTCTGTCGCAGACATGCGGTAACTGGGATCAGTGCGGCTGCCTTTCTTCAGCAGAAGTAGCTTGAACTCCTCACTAGAGGTGCTGGATTTTTTGGCACTCCTGTAAATGGGTCCTGGTGCTCTCTGTGAAGCAGACGGCGTAGCAGAAGCAGGCAGAGCGGCCGGGCAGATCACAGGATGGCTGACGGAAGCAGTCACAGGAGCAACGGCAATACGACTCTTCCCATGGAGCTCCCCTGAATCTTTCCTCCCAAGAACTTTCCTCTTTGATCTAAAAGGTGTTGGTAGAAACAGCTGTATATTGTCTGGATTTATCGTACTTTATTTCAAATAATCTTATATTAAATTACCTGTGTATCATGGCAAACAGATCTTCAGTTGTGCGCAGTTTATTAGGTGAAGGAAATACACTCTCGTCGTCAGTCTTTGAGTCATCAGTCATAGGAGAAACTGAATTGTCACTGGGTGTTGAATCTGTGAGAAAGAAATCGAAGGATCTCACTGCCTTGTTTTATTTGGATTAATTATTGCACATGCTCTGGAGAAACAGAACTATAAAACACAGTGGCTCAAACCCAGCACCATCAAAGGTAAGCACATTATAAAGACCATCTGATCAACGTCTGTAAGCGTAAACAATTTTTCAGTCATTCATTATTTTCCGCTTAATCCACAGGGGGTCGCAGGCCAGCCGGTGCCCACCCGGCAACTCTGGGTGCAAGGGTATGAACAACCCTAGACGGGGCACCAATTCATCGTAGGGCACACACACACACACACCAAGCCACCGTGCCACCCGCTTAAACAATGATATCAATTATAACAAATTATTATAGGAAAAATAGAATCACTTTACCTTCAGTGGTTGTGACTATAAACAGCTGGTAAAGGTTAAGGTAAATTAACAAAGGCTTGCATATTTTCACTGCCATAATATTTTTTACATTTTAATGTAATGCATTTTCCTGAATATTGATTTACTTTGCAATAAGGTTGATACTGCATTGCCTGTTCTGGAAATGACTGTAGGACTCTTGACTGTCTGCGGCAAAGGTATGCATGTTTATATTTTGGTTCTACATTGACATGTAGTACAGTAATCTGATAGCTGCAGGAAATAACATTTTGTCAGTAATACAATCTATACTTATATAGTTTACATGCACTTGAGAAATCAGATCATGGGAAAGCTCCGGGTTTTCGTGATTCAGTAATTGAGTTTCTACTTTGCAACCAATCAATAACCTCACAGAAGTATGTGACCTAAGCTTCACACTTCATTAAATAACAAAGTTCTTATTGTTTGATCATATACTGAATTTCAGAGTCTCCCCTATAGTGTTTGGTAGCCATTTTGCTGCTTTTAATTCTGGAGTTCCCAGATTATGTGAGCAAAATAAGCCACCAAGTCAATGGAAATAAGAAAGAAAAAGCAGATATGGGGGTTATGTTTAATTGCATGCAAAGTCTAAAAAATGACTGAGCTCTCACTAATGGGATAAATGCGAGGAGAAATTCAATTACTGCCCTCTTGATCAGATTTCATAGTTCAACTTCCAGACCTTAATCCAATCTGGGAAAGTGGAGCATGCTGTTTACATGACCATCTGTATAATCAAATACAGTAACTACAGAAATCATGTCATGTACACGCAGTGTACAAGGAAGAATAAATCCATCAGTACCTGAAGAACCACCATGTTGTGTATTTCCTGGATGGAGTGATATGTTGTATAGGCTTCAGGTGTGGTGACTAATACAACAGCTTAAGAATCAGATGTTGTGTAGATGATAGGGTTCAATTTGTTAATTTAAGCAGTATTTGATGTATATATATATATATAAATTGCAGTTTTCTTGTGAGTATACTTTGTATATTTTCATTACCGTATCAAAAAACTATATGAATATGTGACTAATGATTACCACTAATGTTCAGTCAATGGCTATTTCTGTCAACGACCTGTTTAAAAAGTAATATTATACCTATTATACCTGTTATATGGCGTATACCTTTAATGAATATTCCCTATTACCTTTACTGAAGTAGTCTTCCGTGTCTGGAGTTGACTCGTCCTCATGTCCATCATGTGAGGCACTTCTGGTAGTGACAGTTGTTGTCTCATACACCTCCTCTTTACTTCGCACATTGCTGTACACTGCATCTGCACTTCTAGCAGGCACTTTCTCAGGGCTGTTACATGGTACAACATCACTCCTATGTATTTCACTGTAAGCAGGAGGAGACATTGTGCTACTCAAACATAACAATGGTTCTGCAAGAAGGTGTGGCCTGGTTGCTTGACTTTGCTCGCCTTTTACACTGTCTGCTGATAGAGTCGATTCCTCATATAAATACCTGCTACACTCTGGTTCCAGTTGAGCATCATTAATGTCAGGGCCCTGGACTGTTAACTGGTCATCTTGTTCATTGGTTACTTCCACTGGCCTTCTAAAAGCTGTCATGGCCCAGTAAGTTCCTGGGCCACGCCTTTCTTGTCTGATTTTGATACCTTCATATGGTGAAACAAAGGCTTCCGGAAGTGGCAACTGGGGCTCACAAGCCTGCACAGCAGGTGGTTTGTAGGCTGGTGGTTTCCTGTGATGTCTGTGGTCAGTGGACACAGTCTCCACTGTCACAGTGGGACACTTAGGTCGAGTCGATCGATTAGTTCTGAACTGCTCAGGTCCCAGATGCCCCTCCCCTTGTTTCTCAATGGATCGCAGTTGGATTGACTTCAAGAGGGTTGGCGTGATATCCACCTTAGTTGTGCTAGAGGTGTCAGAATTTGCCGTGGCAGCTGCGGCAGCACGAGCTTCTGCTACTGCAGCTGCAGCCGCAGCAGCTTTCTGCTTGTTCAGGTGAAGGATATGCATCTGGTTCCTGTGGACAAGGGATTTGCTATGAAGAGCACTTAGGTCAAGGTGGCAGGGTGGCATGGTTTGGGAGTCATTGTCCCTCCTGGAGGAAAAAACAGGTTCTCGAAGTGCAAGGTGCTGCTGCTGATGGAGAGATGAAAGTGATGACTTTCTCTCCGGAACTTTGGGTTTCCTCTTGCCACTGGTTGGAGACAGTGGCCCTGGGAAGAATGCAGAAGGAAAGGAAGATGTAGGCGTCTCGGACTGACTGGAATATCCACTTGACGGGGAGGCCAGTCCTGCAAGTTTCTCCGGAGAGCCCAGCCTACAGTCAGCTTCTGGTGGTGGAAGTGTGGGCGAGGCTGGTCTAGCCCTAGAGGGACAAGCCTGAGTTTCTACATTCTCTGGCGACTTGACACATTCAATAACAGTTGTACCCGTAGCAGTGCTGGAATTGGACAGCGACCTGTAAGGATCACTGTGTTTCAAGTCATTGAGTAGCCAGAGGTCTGCATAGTCCGACTGCACAGCACCTTCATCCTTGAAGGAATGTGTGTCAGAGGTACTAAATGGAGAGGAGCAGTCCAGCATTTCTCTCAGATTCTCTACCCCCCAGGTGCCAAGTGGTTTGTCGCAGAGATCTTCAGATTCAAGGTGCGTTGTAGAACCAGCCAATTCCAGCTGCAGCCTCATCTCTCTTGTAGACAAAGGCAAGGGCAGCTCATTAATAATCTTTGGTTCATTTTCCTCTGGAATCTCCACACTTCTGATCGTGTCCTTCAAAGAAGAGCTACGTTTTGGTGGGGGCGGCTTGGCCTTTGGTTTTCTTAAAGATAGACAGTGTCTTCCAAGTGTACTTATGTCTTTGCAGTCAGGTTGAGGGTATGCACCCATGCCAGGTGCTATGTTCCCACTTGGACCACAGTCAGGATCGATGGCTGCATAGTTGTAATAGCTTCTGCTACCTTTAAGACCACAGTCAAAGTGCATGGAGGTGTAGAAGCCTTCAGTACCAACAGTATATTGTGAAGAACTCTCTTGTGTCTCGTCTGATGGTGGGATGCAAAAGCTCTCATATGTTTCCCCACTAGAATAGCTGGGGCAACTTACACCACTTTCATCTTCCCTAGAGTGCTTTGGGCTGAAGTCCTGTGGACAGGGCTGATCTGGCTGGTCCTGGTTGCAGTTCCACTCCCCGTCACTTGCAGTACTGACTCCTGCATCATCCATCTGATCTGTGGCTGATGAGGTGAAAGAATTTGACCTATTGCCCTGGCCTTGTTGCCTGTCCAGGTGGTAGGGGTCAATGATGAAGCCAGTAGTGTCGTCAGTGATATGAGATCCTGTATTGAGAGAAAGTTCTGAATCGCAGTGTGAGGATCCAGTCAAGGGAGGAGAGCCAGCTGGTGGTAATGTTTCTGAAGTCTGTGAAGGACATGTCGAGCTGCTACCGCTCCAATTGCCACTTGAAGACTGATGATCCTCCTTGTGGTCGATCTGGCTTCCAAGCACACCAGTAGTGGATACTGAATGGATGGGGCTGCTGAAGGTGTCAGAGCTGGAGGAGATTTCACAGCTTCCCATGTCAGTTTTACGTGGGAGCCTGGACCGTCCCCTCTCAATCCAGGTGTTTTCCGGACTACCAGAGTGCTTTATGCTTTCAAGTTGGAGCTCTGGTACAGCTTGGTCGTCTGTGCTCTCCTCTTCCTCTTTTAGTATTCTCTGTCCTGAACTTGGAAGGAAATCCTCAGCCTCATATGGTGAGAGCTCTTCATCATCCTCATCCTCATCATCATTGTCATCATCATCATCGTCATCATCATCCTCGTCGTCATCATCATCATCATCATCACTGTCATCAAGATCTTTGTCTCGGAGTCGACTCCCTTCTCGAGGTAAGCTCCTTGAACGAACACGAGTGCCCACTGCAGAGTTGTAGGTTGCATCAGCGCGATCTGGTAACGAAGTGATATTCCCAGTGGAGTGGGATAGGGAGGCTGGAATTCCCTGGCCCCTCTGCGCACGAATTCGCCTCCGTGATGGAGCAGCGATCAGGAAGTCATCAGTCTGGCAGCCAGAGTCCTTTGTGTTTAGAGCCCGGCCACTTAGAGACAGCTCCTCTTGGTACAGGGACATGTGTGGGTTGGCATGGATGACCACAGTTCTTTCTCTGGCCACAGGAGATTCATCAGAGTCTGGAGAATGAGAAAAGTTTAGGGAAATATGAGACCAAATGCTATGCATTTAGGGTGAGTAGAATCCCAATTCTAATACGGAAGCTATTGGGCAAGTCATGTTTTATACTGTATATAGTTTTACAGATTGCACGGTTTACACATTCACATGTTAGAAGGAAAAATAGTTATACCCATGTCTTGTTGCACTCTTTTGGGAATTCCTGTAATAGTTTTCCGTCTCCTTAATTTCCTTCGTCGTTGCAACACAGACTGTGAGTGAACCAACGAACAGCGAGCACTGGCCTCTCGATCAAATCCTGCACCTGTAATAAAAAAAGCGTTAGCTCCATTGTTAATGGGTATTAATGAATGAGCCAATGAAGCCCAACACATTCGCATTAACAGATATTGTTTTATGTAACAAGGGAAACGCAATGGAAGAACCTGCCAAACCTTATACACACTGTAGCCAGGGGCAAAAATCAAACCCTGATTCAAGGACAATTAATACAGGTAATACAGATGGACGTGTACCTGTGACATTAATAGGGATAATGCAGGAGGAGATGACTTGAGAATCATTCTTTATCCTGTCTTCTGGTTTGGGGAGTGGCAGGGCTTTCGACCAGTTGGTCTGCTTGTCCAGTGTGGTAGGAATGTTGGGAACAGGACACTTTGGTCTGTGGCCCAATGTTAAAAAGTCTCCATCTGTGTTCGTATTGGTTCCAACCTAAAATAGTGCGAGGTTTGCAAATATTCATTATATAAGACGCAAGTTGTGAAGTACATTTATAGTTAAACTTGGTTTGTGCCAAGGTGAGGTCAAGTGACTGAAAATTAGATTTGAGTACATAAGGAAATAGAACAAAGCAGGAGACATACAGTACTGTGCAAAAGTCTTAGGCCACCATTAGATTTGTTGTTTTGCAGTATCACTTAATCATTCCAATCTTTGTGAGCTTTAGGATATCTTAGATGTCCAAAAAAGTGGTTTCTTGGTTGATGCCCTTCCAAAAAGACAATTTGTGATCAAGCTTTTTCGGAGTGTAGAAGGGTCAACTTGGCATCCTGAGGAAGCTGCCAGATGCTGCTATTGCTCAATTGTAAGGAGAGGTCAGACTAAATACTTACCACTGGAACCTGTAGGATCTGTTGGTGGGTTTCTTCAGATTTTTTTCAGTTTTTATCTAAACTTACTGTATTGTATTTTAATAAAGAAACAGATAAAATGTGTACATGTGCTGTTAAACCATTGCTGAAACACCAAATTTAATGGTGGCATAAGACTTTGCATATATGTAATCAAATGTTGTCCCATTTATTTACTACTATTACCCTCCTCAGCGTTAATCTCTTAAACATCTATACGTCTCGATGTCACTAGGAAATACAAGTAGATCAATAATATTGGAGAGAAAAGAGAAATGGAATGACAGAACTTGAATTGGTGAATGTCTGTTATTTGGCGGGGATGCATATTCATATTCCTCTCTATCCTGAAATGCTCTCATCCAAAGGATTCAAATAATTTTGCAGTGTTGTTCCCTGCTACAGCAATCAGTTGCATCTTCTACTAAACTACATGAACTGGATATTATTCAACCCTCATCTGTTCTCGCAAGACTGTTCCAGTCAGGCTTAATGCAACTAGGTTCTAACAGTGTTTAATATAAAGAAAATCTAAATTTCAGATAGCAGTGTTCTCAAAATAAAGGTTTAGGTTGAGTCTTGTTTCAAAGGTCTTGTTAGGTGAAGGCAACTAAATGTAACCCATCAAATCCCATCTTATGGATCTCCAATTGTCTGCAGCTGCAGGAAAACAACGTTTTTGTGTTTCCTGCAGAGGAAGCTCTAAGTAGCTTTAAACTGTATAAATCAACAGACTACCTCATATAGTCATATAAGCCGATCTATACTTGCATCATTGAAAGAATTTGGACAAGGCAGTTAAAGATGTCGAAAGAACACGAGACGTGAAGCACATCAAGCATTTGACAGAGAAAGGTTGGGGAAGAAAACAAAATTTACATGGGTCGCAGGGGAATACCTTTCGGATCCAGGGAATGAACACACAACACGTAGGGGAGGAGGATCGTGAACGCTCATGCTACAACAAAAGGGGTAAACACAAGACTGAACACATGACATTAAAAAAACAGAAATAAAACAGGCACAGCGACATAAAAGGACCATTTTTATCATGCTGTGAGCATACAGTGGTTACATAAAGGTGTAATCCATGATCTGTTTGGATGTTGCTCTGGAACAGAATGGTTAACAAATGGAAGAGACAAGGATCGTTCTTTGTTAGACCTGAAAGTGTAAAAGAAAAGGTACTGATTTAAACATGCCTGCTGAGACCCTCATCTCCCTTTCACCTTGGGGTTACAATCTTTCATCATTATAGTCATCTAGAGTAGTTTAATTTACAAATTAAAAAAAAAAAAACATTTCAAACATGGCGATAAAACAGACAGTTAGTCCCTTGTGCTACTCCTTGGTAGATACATAGTTGAATATGCACATTGTAGGCATGTTGAAAACAGTTGGAAAAAGCAAACGAGTCCTTAACCCAATTTAAAATAGCTGGTGGCTCCAAAACGTTCTCCTCTGTTAAACCAGACATTTACCTTTCTCTGCACTACCTGAAACGCCATGTCTCGTGTAGGTCTTTCCTGCTGCATTATGTGAAACAACAATATAAAGAAGGAGAAGACAGAAGGTTTTATATAATGCTGCATCAGAGATACATCAAGCTGATGATGATGGTGGCTGATTGAACAAACCATGCAGCTCATCACAAGTCTGCATTCATGTAAAAGAAAAGCTTCTATCAAAAATATGCTTTGGCACAAAAATCATACGCATGATGGTCAACAGCATGTGATGCTTGAATGGTGACATGGTGGTCAGCCAGACATGGACCACCACTAACCAGCTTGGACCAGCATGGAAGTTGTGCTGCTCTCTGTTTTATAAGGGGTGTGTCCTAGTGGATTTCCCAACATAACGGCTAACTTAGATATGTTAATACCTAATAATAATTACAGCTTACTACTTGATTGACAGAAGCGCCTCCCACACTGCCATCTGCTGGGTGATTCATGACCACATGAGGTAGGAAAATTTCACAGCCTCGTACCTGTATTTCATACATGACGTGAATGTGAAATGACGTGTGGGTGATCAGATGACCACCAGCTATTACCACGCGATCCAGATTTGTTTATATATGGTCAAATAATGAATCTTTAAAAGACAGCTTTAGACCATGTAATTGATCCAGCACTATCTGCTGGTAACACGGTGGTTTGACTTGTAGTTAAGAAAACTGTTTTTTCTTCTGTGAAACTGTAGATTTATTTTTGGTTCCTCAAGTTGGGTTTTTACCAGGACGTCTGATCACCCAAGTGGTATCACAAAACACACAAAACAAAATACACTGATAGCTCCACATCAACACTCATGGTGAAGCTTTACAAGATACAGTGACTCTGCATTCATGCTTTGCTAAAATAAAGGGGCAGCATCACTGCTAAATCAGCACCTGTATGAGCTTCCTGGGGAGAGTCTGCATGTCCGACTCTCTGGTGCTTCTCTCCTGTTGCATGTAATGGAGGAAAGAGGAAAGCGCAGCAAAGACCTTAATGGATTGTAGTAAAGGGTTTCACATTATAAAGCAAACACGAAGAAATGTGGCTTCTCTGATGATGTATAATATTTGGATCTTCAGGGAAAAACTACATTTAGAGAGTAGAACTGTTCTGTGATCATTTTTACTCCGCAGTGCTTTTCTAAACTTGCACGCACAACAATCCAATTAATAGATCATATGTCATGGCATAATGATAGTTTTATGATTGTTGGTAACACACCAACTGCCTTCTCTTTTCGAGCTAAAAAACAGTTAACTGTACACATGTACTCATCAATTAAAGACAGTTTTCAAACATCTATAACAGACAAATTACCTTTCGCTGCACTGTTTGATACTCAGTTCTCTCCTGATACAGCATCGCACAAAAATAAGAAAGATAATAAGAAAGAGATTGTGAAAAAAGTGCACGCTGATGTAAAATCAAAAGGTTTATTGCATCTCACAAATAATCTTATGAGTAAATCCCAGAAATTGGGAAATACCATTGTCATTTACAGCAGGAAGCCTGGTTCTCAGTAACTACCTTTATCGCATGTTAAAAAGTAATTAATCTTACCATACGTGAGTGACGGCTCCTATGATCCCGTCTCCTGAGGGAGCAGGGGGAAGGAAAAGTTGGCATAGGTGGAGCCACCGAGATGGATATAGTGACCCGGTTGCACTCTCTGCTGGTTGAGTGCTGACGGTGATCTGTATTGGGCACAGTTTGTTTTCTGATCAGGTTGTAATCAAAAACAGACATTGGAAATTAAACATAGTCACTTTGTTTACACACCTACTGACATTACATCCAGAAAAAAAACAGATCATCAGTCAGTCAGGATTAGGTTTTTTACTGTAGAGCAATCCTTCTTTTTATACCAATAGCATACTGATTATTAATTGCAGAAGGTTTATTTGTGCCTTTCCTGACCATGCCACCAGGTTCTAGTCACAGTTCCACCACTAAACTCAAAGTATAGGCCTACTGCCCACAAAAATATTTTGAGCAGTATACATAGAGTAGTTGGATGAATGAAACGCACTTTTCTTTAGAAAGGGAATACACTCTAAACCGTTTAAGGTTGCGCTTAAAGTAAACTTACGCAGGGATATGTCTGAAGAAAAACAAACACTGCATTTTGGGTAATGATCACTGATGACCACAAGAGGGGGTAATATACCATCTTAAGGCATGAATGTGGTATATCCTTTTGTGTGATTCGGAGTAGATCCAGGACCATTTTATACTAAAACAGATGACTAGATCTTGGCAATTAGTGAAAACAGTTTTTAGGCGGATCTGTGGGCGGCATGAAAGCTCACCTCTCTGTAGTACCCACAGGTCGAGCTGGGCATGATGGTGCAGCTCCTCCAGACATGGTGGCCGAGTGCTGGGGTGAAACATATTGTGCTGCTGATGCCATGGGGCCTGATAGTGCGAAGTCAGCTTACTCTCTACGTCCAGATTCGACACCGCTGGAGAGGGAAAAATAGAAAGAAGTAGCCTTCAGGTATTTGCATATTTAGTATGATACAGACCATCAATCTCATCATAAGTTCTACATTACACATTACTCCAACTTTAGCACGCATACTTTACTTAGAATGATATTCCACAAAAGTCTAGCTTTAATATATGTACTTTATTTAGCATAGCATAAAACTCCTGGCAAATATATGCACTTAATTAGAATTGTATCAACCTCCAGAATTTGGAAATGTATTTAATTTAGCATGGTACAGACTTTCAAGTACTTCTAGGTATAAGTACTATACTTATCATGGTACACACCTCCAGCCTTAGCCTTAGCATATTTTACGTAACACACAGTGGGTACAGAAAGTATTCAGACCCCTTTATACTTTTCACTCTTTGTTTTATTGCAGCCATTTGCTAAAATCCAAAAAGTTAATTTTATTTCTCATTAATGTACACTCAGCATCCCATCTTGACAGAAAAAAACAGATGTAGAATGTTTTTTCAAGTTTATTAAAAAAGAAAAACTGAAATATGACATGGTTATAAGTATTCAGATTTTGCTCAGTATTTGGTAGAAGCTCCCCTTGAGCTAGTACAGCCATGAATTCTTGGGAATGATGCAACAAGTTTTTCACATTTTGATTTGGGGATTCTCTGCCATTCTTCCTTGCAGATCCTCTCCAGTTCTGTCAGGTTGGATAGTGAACATTGGGAGACAGCCATTTTCAGGTCTCTGCAGAGATGCTCAAGTGGGTTTAGGTTAGGGCTCTGGCTGGGCCAGTCAAGAATGGTCAGAGTTGTTTCGAAGCCACTCCTTTGTTATTTTAGCTGTGCAATTAGGGTCATTGTCTTGTTGGAAGGTGAACCTTCCACCCAGTCGGAGGTCCTGAGAACTCTGGAAGAAGTTTTCTTCCACAATATGTCAGTACTTGGCTGCATTGATCTTTTCTTGAATTGCAACCAGTCGTTCTGTCCCTACAGCTGAAAAACACCCCCATAGCATAATGCTACCATCACCATGTTTTACTGTTGGGATTGTATAGAGCAGGTGATAAGCAGTGCCTTGTTTTCTCCACACATACCACTTAGAATTAACACCAAAAAGTTAAATCTTCGTCTCATCAGACCAGATAATCTTATTTCTCATAGTCTGTGAGTCTCCTGTTTTTTTTTTGGCAAACTCTGCGGGCTTTCATAGGTCTTGCACTGAGAAGAGGCTTCCATCAGGTCACTCTGCCATGAAGCCCAGACTGGTGGAGGACTACAGTGGTAGTTGACTTTGTGGAACTTTCTCCCATCTCCCTACTGCATCTCTGGAGCTCAGCCACAGTGATCTTTGGGTTCTTC
>JAYJMA010000028.1:1288856-1316820 GCA_036873895.1 Parotocinclus cabessadecuia | reverse complement strand
GAGAGGTCCGTCATTTCGTATGAACACTTTACTGTGAGAGACAGAATCTAAAAAAAATTAAGAAAATCACAAATAATTAATTTAAAAATTAACCCTCACCTTGTGGGGTAAGGATGATTCTGAGAAAGGTCAACTAGGACCTAGTCAATGACCTGAATGCAACCACAGTCTCAAAGATGATCGTTACGCTACGCCATCACAGATTAAACTACTACAGGACATGCAAGACATTGCTTACACCAGGAAATGTCCAGCAATAACCATATGGGTGATCTAGAGCCATTAGAGAAGGTCATATGGTAGACCAAAATAGACCTTTTTGGTCTTTTGGTCTTTTTGAATTCCACTTACCATGTTTGGATGAAGAGGAAGGATGAGTACAATCCTAAGAACATCGTCCCAACCATGAAGCATGGTTGTGGATACATCATACTATCGGGGTACCTTTCTACAAAAGGAACAGCGTGACTGCACCGTATTGAAGGAAGAATGGATGGGGTCAAGTATTGCAACAATCTTCTTCTCGCAGTAAGATCACTGAAGTTGGGTCTCCCAGCATGACAATGAACTGAAGCACACAGCCAAAATTAAGAAGTGGCTCTGTAAGAAGCGTTATAAGGTCCTGGAGTGGCCCAGCCAGTCTCCAAACCTGAACCCATTAGAAAATCTCTGGAGGGAGCTGAAACTTAGTGTTGCCCAGTGACAGCCCAGAAACCGTAACGATCCGGAGAAGATCTATATGGAGGAGTGGGCCAAAGTCCCTGCTGTACTGTTTACAAACTTGGTCAAGAGCTACTGTTTAACCTCTGTAATTGCAAACAAAAGTTTGTGTAACGTATTGCATTGTTTTTATATTGTATAAAATACAAAGGCAAATAAATTATTTAAAAATCATACAATGTGAGTTTCTGGATGTCTTTTTTTCTGTCTCTCACAATTGAAGTGTACCTACAATGAAAAATTACAGACCTCTCCATTCTTTGTAGGTGGGAAAATCGGCAGTGTATCAAGTATTTATTTTCCCATCTGTACTTTGGAAAGTAATTTACTATGTCTACTTATTTTAGATGAAAAATGCTAAAGTCTCTAAACTCACAATTGCTAGAAATAAAAAAAAAGTAGAAATAAGATATTGGATCAATTATAGGTTGCTCCAGATACAAATGCCTAAATGACATCAATGTCAGTAAAAGGTCACATATACCAAGTTAACCGTCTCTTAAACAGCCTGAAAGCTTCCAGAAGTCTATATAATTACTGTAAATATTATACAAGCCCCTACTCCAAAATCAGCATTAAGCAGCCTGACAGGGAAAACAGAAATATATCTATTTTTATTATAATTATTGCAATGGAGAAATGAGAATAAGGATTTTCTATCCAACACCATCCCACCTGTGAAGCAACCAAACATGCTTAAACTTGGTCACATTTTGGCCTTCTAGCAGAACAATGAACCTAATCACTCTAAAATGTTTGACAAATGATTCAAATGTGACATAGAAAACAGTGGAATGAACAAAAAATATTTTGTAACAAAAAGCTCAAAAACCCGACTGATTGACCAGTTCTGTCAGGAACAAAAAAAAACAGCAGTAGCATAGAGAAGCTTGTGATGCTATCTTGAGCGAAGATTAAACAATTTAAAGTAACTAATGCTAACACGGTTTGCAAAGCATTTTGCTTTTGCTTGTAAAAGTATATTATAATAATGCTGACATCAGGCGTACCAATAAAATAACATGCATAATATTGTCTCACTTGTTCCGCTATGACGCATGAATAAAAGGCTATACAGTGTCCCGTTTTTTACATATTTTATGAATTAATATACACTGAGAGACTATAAAAAGACTTTTAATAGACTATTGTTTGACACTCTCTCACTTACACAGGGTTGTGCAAAGGCATGGATCTTGTATAGTGACTATTTTCAAGACACCCGCTAGATTATTTTAAGATTATTATAAAACTTTTGAAAACACACCTAAAAAACAACAATAATAATAATAATAAGAAGAAGAAGAAGAAGAAGAAGAATTATAAGAATTATAAGAATTATAATGATAATGATAATAATAAATAAATAAATGAATAACAGCAGTCAGACACAGGCTTCTTAATTATATTAATAACTATACACTAGTTATATTAGTGCTTGATTTTTACATATTTCCTTTACACTTGAGTGCTGTAGTTTGCATAGAACTCTATATAAATGTATAAAACAGCAAATAGCCCAAAACTATTTAGAAATAAATGTAGCAGAGTAAAATAAAGTGTTTTTAATGTTTGATTATGTATGAATACACCTACTGAACTTTTACCTGTACCATCTAGATATGCACTCAATTTTCCATTTGGTGCTGGAGATCATCTATTGGCTGCCAACAATGTATACATCACTGTTTTTGTGAGACACTTTTCGTTAACCACTTATGATAATATTAAAGACATCTAATTCTATTACACCAAACAATTAAGATGCCATGAGCACAACCCAACTCTAGCAAGACGTTATTCTGACTCTGGAATATTTGTTGGTGACTGTGATCGTTTGATTTAAGTCTGGCACGGTGATCGTGACAATCTAGAATGAGACCAAAACTGGTCATGGAATCAGATCATGTCTATTGATCCTCACCCCTACTCTTATACAATTTGCCAGGTAGAACATCTTGTGGATTGAACTTGTTTGTTCAGTACAAACCACAGTGCTTAGTATAGGCTTAAAATTGTACTTTCCAGGATGTTGTTTCATAACAGAAAACACATTTGTCGATAGCTATACGATAGCTAAGCACAGTTAAACTAGTGTAGTTTTAATTAGTTCTCTTTCAGTGAATTTGTGGCAGGGCTATGCCTGTATTTGTTCCGACATGTCTGGTTCACTTCTGCTAATTAAACACCTCTTAATTGTGTGAATCTGGGGAATGTCTTTCACAATTCTACCCATCAAGTCTATATACTAATAGAGGAACTGATCTCTGGGGGTCCTGTGATCATTACATAAAATAGTAAAGGTGTTTAAAAGCATATGTTGAGAAACAGATGTATGACAGCCTGTAATCGCCGAACAGCACAGTGACAAATAAAACTTTAATAAAGAAATATAGCCACAAGCCACAATGAACGGAGTCCTTTCAAAAATGGCACAATGTGAGCACAATATAAAGGTACATTTATATGACGTATTAATGAATGGTGTATTACGTGCTTTAGAAGAAATGCTTCTGGTAAGTGGCAGAAGTAACCAAATGAAGTCTTGGGATGACCCTGGTTTACCTTTTCATATTCATACAAAACAATAAATTGCATAATAAAATCCCAAATGTCCTTTAAGAATTCTATATTCAAATTATATCCTATGTAGTATATGGATTTTTCTAGTATGGTAAAAAATGTAACATGTACATTCATTTCTTGAAATGTTCTGTTTTTTTTTCTTATTACTACCATTCATTCATTAATCTACTCTGCTTGACCAATTGAGACACACAGTTAATATATATGCTGTTGATTGAATATATATATATATATATATATATAGATAAAATATACTGTTTAAAAACCAGCATGCAGTAGCTAATTAATAATATATGAATAAAAAGAATGTGTTGTGTGTGAGCTATTACGGGACATGAGTGATTTTGAACAGTTTACCTCATCCACTATTTAACACAAATAGAGAACATAAAACATACATTTACAGTAGATTGAAATTCCATTTCACGTTGGACTGAAATCCTAAACTATATGTGTTTTCAAATCTGTCTATATTAGTGTGGACAAGGTCTCACACAACTGTACAGAGAATCAAACCTACCTGCTCATTTAAGAGGTAATTAAATATACTTGTGCATTACTATTCAGAAGCTACAGTGCTTTCCACATACTCATCAGCATTGGTGCATAAATCTAATCATCGCTCTAGATGGGGAGATCTAGACATCAGCAATCTAAAGTAGGTAAGTGAAATCCCCTTGAGCACAGGTTTAAATCATTGCCAAGGGACCAGCGAGTGGTGAACACACACACACACACACACACACACACACACACACACTAAATGTGCCATCATCCCTCATGAATGTTCTATTGTTTTACAGCTTCTGACATCTAGATTTACTTTAATTTGACATCCTTTGATCATAAAATCAGTGGGAGTTCCTACATCAGCAACTGCCACAGTGTAAGTGGGTGAATGCTTCTTTCTCTTGATGGGATTAGAATCTCCACAGACTTTGATAAAATACCCTTGTCAGAAAAGAAGGCAGCTCAGTCAAGTCAAAACTTGGCCCATGGGATTGCTTTTGCCAGACTTTGAAAATGCCCCATCACTGTGTAGACCCTTATTCCATTCTTATTTATGTCACGTCTATTTCTTCCTTTGTTGCCTGTTGCTTAATGTATAGCAGTGGTTACCTATCCTTTATACTTATCCTTTCCTCCTTGTTTCTACACTCATTGTCCATTTTTATCAGTTTTACTTACAATACAGGAGCACTTTGTAGTTACAAGTACAGTTACAATTACAATTACTGACTGTAGTCTGTTTCTCTAGAAAAGATCGTCTGATTTTTGCACAAGCAGCTCCCAAAGTGTCATTGTCCACCATCTAGACACAGGTAACACCTGCACAACACACACCCGCTTTCCAGACCATTTCCAGGTGCTTAACAGAAGGACATTTGTTGTTGTTGTACCCATTACGTATCCTGCCATTGACAGTTAACCACTTGCCTTAATTTGCGGTTGTGTCGTAAACAAAAAAACTGGACTGCCATGGACTGGGTCTACATTGTATTTAGAGACAAATCCAGTTTTTATTTGGGATCCAGCAGGGGATCTGGGATGGTCAGGTTCAAGTATGGAGCTTTCATGAAAAGCGTTCTAATCCTGACCTTAACACAATGACAATGAAGTGCTGGTTTTAGGAAAGCCATAGCATATGACAGCACACATATGCACACTAACCGCTCAGCAATACATTCAGGACACTTGCAGCCACATATGTTGCATCTCAAGGCAGGGCTTCCAATTGGCATTTTTCCTACAGGCCCAGCTGTGGGCAGGTTTGCCATAGAGGCATGTCTAGCAGATAAACATTTTCTTACCAACAAATATGTTTGTCCCAAACCAGTCAGAGAATGTGTTTGGGTTAATAATCAACATGCTTCACCAAATGACTTTAATTTTCATGATTAAAGCAATTGAAAATGCTAATGGTAATATGAACATACCACCCAAATCTGAGGGTGTTTTTAATAGCAAATCATATTTTTAGTACATTTCCCATCCAACAACTATTGTGGTTTCTATGATGTGCTCATACATTTTAAATATGGTCATCATACAGTAGTTTAGCCACCATTCTCTCATTGTACTTTTTATCAAAGTATTCATATACTGCCAAAAGGTTGCAGTAAATAAAGCAGCAATGGTTTTATCCACATATGTATGCATTTGCCCTTGTTAGAATTCTCAACAGATGGACCTGATAAATATGCAGCAAATACCTTTACACGGAAATAAAGCTGTCAGATATGTGAGGCTTTTTGATCAGTTAGCACCACCAGCCTTAGGCTATTTGTCAGAACTCAAACTCTGCATATTAATCATGTTGTGGCCACACTACACAACACACTACATGCTCATATGCTCAGATTGTACAGTGGAAATTCACTAGTCCACTAACATGTAGTCCCAGTAGTACCTTCTGGCTGGGTTGGGTATCACAAAGACAAACAACTGGGCATGTCTGAGGAAGGGGATGCCAGAGCGCCACAATAGCAACCCCTTCCAACTCGTGAGTGATAGACTGGCACCCCATCAAGGATATGCATTTGGATGCACTCCATGATTTTCTGGATAGACTTTGGGCTGTAATGCACATTGATAAAGATATCAGGTACTACCAAATGATCAAAGGATCAAGATAGTTTGTACTTGTCAATAGCTATTACAAGCAAAGCTATTTTGTTGCTCACATATAGATCAAGCTTTATTTGTTTCTTTAGTTTATTGAATGTTACTCTTCAGCTTCAGTGGCCATTTAATTAGAGAGACCTGGTTAGATCAAGACTCAATGTTATTTTGAACCTTATCTCATTAATTCATTTTAATATCTGTTTATTTGTTTGAAGGTCCTGGAAGACCAGCTGCCTATGTGGTGGCATAGGGCAGAAGGCAGGAGTAACCCTACACAGTGTTCAAATCCATTGTTGGGAACATACACACCAAGGGATCCAACCCATTCCATCTGGGATTGAACCTTCTCGCTGTGATACCACTGAGTCACCTTGCCACCCACATACCAAGCAACAGCAGATGATTTGAAGAAATGTGTCAGAATCTGGACATTCCTAAAAGCCCTGTCTAGTTTGTGCTCTGTAAATATTTAGTCTTGTGTGGTTAGTGAAGTATCACAGATGTTGTGGTGGTCCATATAAAGTACATTCCGAGTTAGGCTCCAGGCCCTCCTGGGACAGGTGTTTGCTGTTGTTGTCAGGACAAGTGAAGTAAAACAGGTTGCTTAATATTTAGTTACAAAGAGGAAAAAATATGACTCCAATTAAAAGACACAACCCAATATAAAGGGAGTGGCATGGCTAGAAATCTCCTCACAGATTCAGCATCCCTGGTTCGATCCTGACCTCTAATTTTACCTGCACCTTTCTAAAGTGCTCTTAGTCGGTGAGTATTTGCATAAATGTGTGAGTGTATGTGCCCTACATTGCATTGGTGCTCTGTTTCAAGTTGTACCTGCCTTTCACTCTGTGCCACTGGCTAGGCTACGCACGGGCTTTCCTGAAACCCTTACCAGGATAGAGCAGATAAGAAAATAAACGCCTAACGTATAAAGGCACATTTAACTGATTTTGATCAAATTTTTTATGTGATTGGTAAGTGCCAAAAAACTGTATAAAGAAAATAATGACATTGATACATCAGTAGTATGATCGATTTCATATTGTCTTTTGCACTATATGGCCAAAGATTTATTGATACTTCATCATCATGTCAAACCCATGGGCATTCATTTAAAGTTACTCTCATGTTCTCAGAAGGCTCCATTAAAATTTGGTGACTGAAAGCATTGATTTGGGATGCAGGACAGATTCTTTGTACAATAATTGACTATTGAACCAGTGCAGTATAGCTTGCATAAATGTATCCAAGTAAGACATCAGAAGATCAGAACATTTAGAAAAAAATGTCTAACACTGCATGTTTAAAGGTAACATATTGTACCCCATTTCCACAGGTTTAAACAGTTTTTGGGGGACAGAAATGCTTTGCTTTGGTCAAAAATACTGCAAAGATCAAAGACCACAGCAATCTTTTTATCATGTATAAAAATGTTTTCACAGCATCAGTATTAGTATTATAATTTTCCGCCAGCATCTCAACATTGTGTTCTCAACATTCAAAGAATGCATTCAACATCTGTAAAGCGGACGATAAACCTTTTTCTGTCTGTATTCACAGTGGCAAAACTGATGCCTTTTCTTCTTTAATGAATACCTTTGCTTTAGTGGTCTAATATGTACTTTTGGTAGGTTATACAGTTATAAATGGCTAGCCAAAACAAACAGGTATGTGCTGTTATTGCCTTGCCTGGTGAAACTTCCTTTTAAATGTATGAAGATGTCCATTAGTCTACGTGAAACCAAATGAAACAGAAAGAGTTCGCCACTAAAGCGTTGCTATGCTGGGGAATTAGGGGAAATGTAGTGCAAGCAATGAATTTGTGTGGCATGTGCTGCTGTTCTTCTGACATTTTTTTACTAGGACAAATTAAAAAAATACAACATATAAAAACTATAGAAGCACAATGAATGAAACCAAATAATAAAACAACTCTAGGACACAAACCTATGCTTTAGAAGAGAGGGTGAATATATTTGATAGAATGCTGTGTACCACCTGTGAATCTCTCCAGTGGGTCTGCCTGGCAGGCCGCATGATGTACCAAAGCCAACTGCCCAGATGTGTTTGCCTAAACAATAGGAGTAGAAATATTTTATATATGTGTTTTTTTATGTAACAAAAAGCAACACAACACTCTTAACATGAATCAACAAATAACTCATTACTAATCTCACTGATCATAATAATTGCAAATTAACGACTACAGCATGCAGTTAAAGCAAATTCAGTAAAAGTAAAAGTGCTATTTCAATCAAATTATTGCTTAAATTTTTTTTTTATTGATGTGCTTGATTAGACAAAATTAAATGATACTTCACATAAATGACATGACCATTTCACTTTTTTCAGTGTGTTATATGGAAATATGAGGGGAAATGCAAAACAAGTATGTAAAGATTAAGCAGCATTTTAGATCTGTGATTTCTGTCCAGTGAAATAGTTAATTAATAAGCTAATGTAGTGGTTCAGTGATTAAGCTACTGAACTGGGGACCACCTCTGAGCACGGTCCTAAACCCACAATTTCTTGGATTGTAAGGTCATGAAAGTTGTTCTGCAAAATCATTCATTCATTCAATATCTTCTGCTCAATCCACATATGGTCATGGGCCAGCCGATGCCCACCCGGCAACTCTGGGTGCAAGGGCAGGATACCACAGGTGCAGGGGCACCAATCCATCGTAAGTCACACATTCACACACTAAGGGCTTTACTATACTTTAGAGACACCAATTAACCTAAGATACATGTCTTTGGAATGTGGGATGAAACCCATGTAGACACGGGGAGAACCCAGGCCCTGAGATTGAGCCCAGGACCTTCTTGCTGTGAGGCAGCGGTGCTACCCACTGAGCCACCGTGCTGCCTAAATCATTTATACTGAGTGTAAATATTTGTTTATGTTTCCAATATATTACAACCAACAAATAAACAGACATATTCAAATATGTAGAAATGTCTTAGCTCTCTACATGTTTGCATTCGACTTTAGTCAGTCAGCTTGGCTTGCACAGATGCCCATTACAGATAAATACTGAACTGAGATCGAGTGACTCAGTTTTTAAGATTTAAATCCTATTTAATATTAACACCGATCACAATTATGATAATCATATTACTTACTTCTGTGACATCTTATCCCATTGGTCATGATAGAAATCTGAAAATGCAGGCCTATAACAACATCTCTGACTGACATTTATTTCATATTTTTATTAAATATTTAACATAAGTGTATCACTGAAATATTGTAATAGACAGCTGACACAGATCATCAGGAAAGTCATGGCACTGCATTAGGTACGGTTAGAACTGGATTTGGAGATACCAGTCATAGGCTGATCCTCATTTATGCAATCTTAGAACAGATCTCTTCCCATTTGGACCTAATGTCATGTCATTGTGAAATGGCACACTTACTAGGCCATGCATACTGATTTGCAGCTGTTTGCTGCCACACATGCTGCCGCCGTTCCCCGCGAGGCACTTTTTGTAAGTGACCCAGAAATGTCAAAGACTTCTCATAGTGCCATCATATCCTCAACCTTTCGTCTCACAAGGATCACGCACCAAGGATGACTAATTTAGCGAGTGAAGGGTGACTAAATTAAAGAGCAAGTGATCTTCAGTGCCATTGAATTCAGCTCGTCTTCCCCAAGGCTATGCTAAGTACACAAATCTCGCAGAGTACATCAGCATTTTGTGACAGCTCTCAAACTCTTTTGATAAACTCTGATCCCCAAATGATTCCAGCCAACATCTGTCCTTTCACTTTCAATCCCGGCCTCTGCCAAAAAGCATGTGGGGCCTGTCAAAAGCCATTGTGATCCTTCATGTTAAGACCCCCTTTCTTCTTCTGTCTTCAGATCGTTGTGCTTTTAGCGTAATTGCCTCTAATTTTCTAGGAATGCTTCTTGGAAACAGAACAGATGAAGTAGCTTTCATAGGTATAAATTTTGACTTTTAAGGGGATAATAATAATTAGCATGAGAGCAATAACAACAGAACTAATAATAGTAGTAGTAATAATAATAATAATAATGAAAATGCAATTTTTTGGTTGAGTACATTTTAATTAAAAAAATATATTTTCTGGCTAATTTTAAGTAGATCTATAAAACAATTTTAAGTATTTCAACTTTTAATTACATAAACATTTTAATAACAAGTACAAAAATATGCTGTCAAGAGGCTATATTAAGTTAGAATCACTAGAATCAGGGAAAATAGAAGAGGAAGCAAAATATTTAAAGAATGGGTAGAGATGAGATTCAAAGAAAGAAAATGAAGAGCAGGAGATATGGATAGGAGACAAGGAATCTGAAAGCAGTGGGTCAGCAACACTAAAGGCCCTGCTACCAAAAGAGTCTTATTTCAAAAGCAGCTCACTCTGTAGAAAATTCCCTTAATTGCTGTTTCTAAGAAGCTTCATCATTCCAGGGCATCCAAACTTTAATCGGTTTTGATTCTCCTGCACCTTTCAGCAGCCTGTCAGGTGTAGTCAATCACACGATTCTCATTTTTCTCCTCTACAGTGTTGGAATCACAGGCTCAGCCTGGCAGTAGCTTACTTCCTACCTGGAGGGACACCATAATATTGCATTGCAATACCTCATGTTCCATGTATTAAAACATAATGTTCAAGGTTAGGCAGAGTTCAACTATGAGTGCAACTCATAGAGTACAACTATGGCTCTGGGATAAAAAAACAAACATTTTTAGTCTGGTTATTTGTGAAGTTTGTGATTTGTGACGGACCTAAAGCGAGTTCCAGAGACCAACAGGTGAAATAAGTGATATCCCAGGTGCGATGTGTCTTTAGGGATGTGAATTGATCTTTTGAGGTGGTCTTTTGGGGAGGGAAGTAGGTAACCGATACAGTTTTGTGTGGTGGAAATTACCCTTTGTGTCTTATGCAGAACAGCGTTTAGACCTTGCAGAGATACAGTAGCCCAGCAACTATCTGTTGTCCAGTAACCCAACTATCAATGGAACAAAAATGGTAGAAGACAGCAGCAACTTGAGTCTGTTAGTTTGCTGACCAACCTGCCAAAATGTATGGTATTTGCATCAAAGTAAAAGGTCAAATTCATATTAATTTATGCAGTGCTTGTTTCATTGTTTTTTTTTCACAATGGAGCATTGTTTCATCTTAAAGCAGCTTCACAATTTTCTATTATCTTCTAGTATCTAAGTCCAAATTGAGCAAGCCTAGAGTGACAGTGGAAAGGAAAAACTCCATAAACATTACATGGATGAAACCTTGGGAGGACAAAGACGAAGAAAAAAAACAGCCTCCTTGGGTGGCTTATATTATATATTAAGCTAAGTTATGTTAAGTTAACATATTGTAAAAATACATTAACTAAGTAATATGTAATAAGTAAATAATGTTTGGACTACTATATTACAGAACAAATATTTGTATAATAGACAATAGGATAATTGTATTATAATCTTCAGTATAATATCATAGGGAATGTTAAACTATAGCATATGAGACAGTAGTGTTGATTAACAACATATTTAATACAATAACATAAAAAATGCACATTTGCATTATTTAGTCCACTACATGGAGTTAATGTAATGATCCTGTGTCCCTTGTGGAGGGAGTTTTTGACATGCTTAGTCAACCAGAGGATGGAGGGAGTTTCTGCCCTCTAATGTGGTCTGAGTAACAGTGTAGTGCTGGAACTGATAACGGAAGAACAGCTGGATTGGAGTCAAAGAGGAGTAACACTTTAGTGTGGAACTTGAACGAAGGATCATCTCAGTAAGGGACATTAATGTAAGGTAAAGCTGAGGTCTACAAAGAAAAGTCTCACATACTATACCTACCTAGTTCATTGGGATGTCATTTTGGCATCCTCTGTAAATCTATTTGGTTTCCATGTAAATCGATGTGAGTTAGAGGTGCAAGGAACATTGATTTGATGTGCTGCAGTAACATTCACTCAATGACAGGTGTGAATGCTACTGGATGGTGGTCATTGATTTGGCTATTTAGTGGATCGTGCACTGTGGTATGATGCACTGAGACAGGGAGATTTTGAAGATTTTTTGTGATAACTCAGAAGAAAGAACAATTCCTAAACATTCCTTTCATTCCATCAAGTCCCGTAGCTTTCCTCAGGTTTACAGCTTTGAGCACACACTTTTACTTCATGTGCCTGAACGTGACCGTGCTATTGACCTGCGAGTGTGTTGTGGCTGTCTTGTATGCTTTCATGTCAAGAAACAAGAAAAGTATCTCACCCTGTGAAGCATCACCATCAACAGCTGAGATTTCTAGGCTAGTAGATTATTTGCTCAACTCCCTGCCAAATGTGCTGTGTACTGTTATAATGAAAGTGATCTTTGATCTTCTACTTGTAGTCTCCGATGCCTCTTTTTCAGCAGGCTCTGGCAGCAATGCACTGGGCTCCATCCCCAGACCTGAATACATTATATGGAGACCATAAAAAGGGTTTGAAACTGCTTTGTCATCCAAGTCTACCCTACTAAATCCTTTTGTTATGGTATATTCCACCAAACTAAACCATTATGTTCTTCCATCGCTTTCTTTGTTGACTCCCAAGCCAGGAGCATATGACTCTCAATTCCCATAGACCGCTTGTTAGTAGTCATGTCCCTCTCCGACATGAGACATAATATGCTTGTTATGTATATGCAATATCAAATTTGACCAAATAAAGTCCAAATTAATGGTAAAGCACTTTCTGTTCTAAAGGCAGTTTATTACTTGAGTACCCTACTTAATGGACACAACACATCAACAGCCTGGTGAAGAAGGGCCGACAGCTTCTGTATCAACTCAGACGCTTGATGGACTTCAGACTTTCAAGGTTCTGAAGAACTTCTACACCTGCATCATAGAAAATTTGGGAACAGCACTGTGCAGCAGGACAGCAGGACAGACAGGTTCTCCTGAGGGTGGTGCGAACAACTGAATGCGTCACACACACAGAGCTCTCTGACCTGCAGACTATCTACAATAAGCAGCACTGTACCAAGTCCAGGAACATAGTGAAGGGCCTGAGCCATCCTAATCACAGACTCTTCTCCGTGCAGAGGTCAGGTAAGCGTTACCGTTACCAAGACAGAGAGAATGAGTTTCTTTCCGCAGGCTATTCGGACTCTCAATCAGACGATAATATATAGTAATATATTATTTCCTTTTTTTCATGTATATATCACACCCTTGAGCTTTTCACTGTATGTTGTACGTGTATAACAATGCACATGACAATAACAGTCTAAGTCTAATGATTGCTCTTATTTATATCTGCAAACTGCTAAGGAATACAACCTGATTCTGCCTATGCATGTTTCCTCCTATCCACTATGGGGCTTCAATGTAAACGAGCACCCCATGTGCTAGTTAACAGGAGTGTTTGTTGTAGATAAATGGGAAATGAGTGTTTGTTGGCCAATTTAGTTTGTTTCCTTATCGAGGATTCTCCTGATTTCATCCTCAATGTAAGTACACTGTTAACTTTCACTGTTAAAGCTTTTATTGTTGTGTGTGTTTATTTAACAGTAAAGTGAGACAGGCCTGTTGATGGAGTTGTATATCATGCTGCATGCTATTGCTAACACAAAAAGGTTATGTTAGTGTGTGGGTTAAATAGCTACTTATTGTGACATCGTTTTAGTATATTTGTTTATATGCATCATTGTGAATATATGAAAATGAAGTCAAGACAGGGAGCATTGGCATACTGATTTCTGATTACTGATGATCTGGAACAATCCAAGAATCCTAGAATGTTTACCCTCACCAAGTCACAGAACATTAGGGACTGTGTTAGCTGAGAAGGATTTGGAGTGGTTTTGGTTTTTTGGGCTCATTTGATGAGTTTATAAATACTGGTGGGGTAAAGACTAAACGATTACACCATCGCATCTTCATTCATCCATGACTTTTGCATACTTTTACCTTTTGTACACAATAAAATCTACATTCTGTGTTTATTTGAAGATCATTTGGTTTATTGTTGGATGTTGGTGCAGATTGCTATCAGGTATCTAAACTAAGTTTAAACTTAATACAAACGTTTGCATAATAAAGCACATTGCTATTCATATATTTGACTCTGATTCAATTGCCAAAGCTGTTTAAGTACACCATGCATGCTCATAAACTTTGTTTTCAAAAGCCTGGTGTTAATTGCTTTTTACTATTTCCAATTTACTATTCCAATCCCCCTGATGATGATCCCCATTACAGTCTGTACCGCCACATGCTACTATCTTGCAGTTTGTTTATCAGTGCTGACTGCAGCTCTGATCTCATTCTTGACTTGAAAGACCTCTGTTTTTTGTTCAGCACGTGTTTCATATCCTTTGCAATCTATAATTTGTTAATGGGAAAGAAGTGCGCACTGCTTCTCTGTTTTATCCATGTAAACATTGATTTAATCTGGTATTCAGTTTCCATGTCCCTCGCTGTGAGATGCACAGAGCTAAGTCCAGTTTGTGTATCAGACTTCGGTCATGTGCATAAAGGTCTTATATATAATGGGGAGTCAGTGAATTGTAGGTCTGTATGTGCAGTTGAGATGACCTAGGTTGTGATAGGTTTCGCCTTCTAGCGCTGGCAAAAAAGCATGTCCACCATCTTTTCATCTCTGGTGATATACATTGCATACTAAGAACTATCAGTAAGTGTGGATGAGAGAGATACATGATAAAAGTCTTAAAAAACACTGACACAACACACTAAAGACATTCAAGCTACCTTGCATTAAATAATGATAAAAGAATGAAATGGCTGACGAAACATCATACAGGAGCTGATTTATAATGACAAAAGCTAATATGGTGAGTGGGGGCAGGCTGTTGTGGGAATGAGTGTCAAAATGTGTTTTGATCTGAGCCTTGAAGGATGCCAGACTGTTTCAGTCGCAGATGTAGCAGGTGAGTAAATTACGTGAGTAAGTGTTTAATTTCACTGTTGCTTGTAGTGTTCTGCCCTTCTTGGGTGGCATGTGTGTATAGTTCATGAATGGTTTGTGTTAGACTTTAAAATGTGCGCCGGATTTCATATGTCCCATCTGACTGACTGAAGATGAAACCACAAACATTTGAGACCTTACCATCATGCCTACAGGCTGTTTCAAACAATAAATGTTAAATATTTTAAAGTATTTTTACGTTTTAGGATATGCTCTTAAGTCCGTAAAGAAATGGGTTGTTATTTCTGGTTTAATGGTCCATCAGTTTAATTATGACATCAGGACCTTTACTATAAACGTATATCAACATCTTACCATAAAGTGATATGTGCAACTACTGCTTAATACCCATAAAGTAACTAATAACTATTTATGATGATGATTATAATAATAATAATCAATTTAACTTTACTTAAGCATTGCTATTGCCCACCATTAGGGCTAAACCTTGGAGTCATTTGTTTTTAAACCATTCCATGTACATACTAAGGCATCAGCTTTTAGCCACAAATGTCATTTCTAAATTCATTTCTGTTTCACTGTGGCCTTAGAAATATCTGTCATTCTACAATGTCAATTAGGAATGCTTAGTTAAGTACGTTGATGTCCACGGGAAAACCCGGACCATAGGTTTCTCAGCCGAACATTTACCCAGGGAATTGTAGAGGACCATTTCTATTGTTTCAAGGTCCGATGCTGACACACTCATACCAGTTGTAGGCAGGTTGGATAGTGGACAGGAGTTGAATGGTGTGTGCTTTGACAGCTTTGTGGCTATGCAGCCCCATACTTAGCAAGAAGTGACACATTTCTCCTGTAACGAGCATTAAATGTTCTGTGACTTCTAGGACTGTCTTTTCAGATCGCATCAGCCTTGAGATGATGTGCATCACTGAGCCTTGGGTGCCAACGGGTGTCCTTCCATGGGTCCCTCTTTGGTCTCCCTCCTCAGATCACTGTCAGTAGGTACTTGCTACTTCTGAGTGGGAGCAAACCCATATGCATGTTGATCTGTCACTTCTGTGTCTGATCTACTTATATTTCTACCACATCAGTGTTACTGCAGTGCTGAGAATGATACACCACCCAAATAATACCTGATCTATGCTGGTCCTGACAATTAAAGAATGGAGTAAAATGTATTAAAGTATGTAGAGATGCAGACTGCAGTCTGTAATTGTAGAACTACAAAGTCCACCTATGCATATGAAAGACAAGCAGCCTTTTTAATTAAACAGTTTAAGGATTTAAAATAGTTTGTTTAAATACCACTTAATTAATGAATTGAATGTACTTATTTGACTGAAATTGTTGGCACCCCTGAAGTATTTATCCCAGAAATGTATTGCAATAACACGTTTTGTTTTGCAATTGTTTATTGACTTTGTGTGTGTTGGAACAACAAATAGAAAAACAGGAAAAAAAAGCCATACGTGATATAATTTCAAATCAAATCATAGGTTTATACCAAACCTCCTTAGCCGTCTAAGGTAGAAGAGGCGCTGATGTGCTTTCTTCACCACCCGTGTGGTGTGTTCAGTCAATGTTAGTTCCTCTGTGATGTGAACACCAAGGAACTTGAAACTGCTGACCCTCTCCACTGTGGCTCCATTGATGGTGATGGGGGTGTGCACTTTCTCCTGCTTCCTGAAGTTCTGTATTCACGTTTTGCTGCCTTAACGTATTGCCTGATTTCAAGGCGCTCAGAGCTGTGCGGACTTCACAGTTAAGCCAGGGCTTCTGGTTGGGGTGAACACGGACTATTTTAGTGGGCACCACATCCTCTACGCACTTTCTGATGAATCCGGTCACTGAGTCTGTGTATTCGTCAATGTTGTTTGATGCCTCCCGGAACATCTCCCAGTCCACGTCATCAAAACAGTCCTGGAGCACAGAGTCTGATTGGTCCTACCAGCGATGTACCTTCCGGGTGGTGGGCGGTACCCATTTTAGCTTTGGCCTATAGGAGGGCAGAAGCACGATGGAGATGTCATCTGATTTGCCAAACAGAGGTCTGGGGAGGACTTTATACACCTCCCGGAAGGGAGAGTAGAAATGGTCCAGTGTGCGTGATTTTCGAGTGCTGAATGTAACGTACTGGAAGTACTTTGAAAAAAACTTCCCTCAAGTTTGCTCTGTTAAAATCCCCAACAATAATGGCGGCGGCCTCAGGGTGCGCGGTCTCCATTCTTGTTAATTGCCTCGTAGAGTTTCCCAAGAGCCAGGCTCGTGTTCGCCTGTGGCGGTATGTACACGGCTGTTAGAATGACCCCAGACATCTCTCTCGGCAGCCACAGCGTTCTGCACAAGATGAGGTATTCCAAGTCCGGTGAACAGAAGGACTCGAAGATCATAAAACATACACCTCCTCCTCTGGTCTTCCCTGAGAGGTCCTTTGTTCTGTCTGCTCGGTGCACCGAGAAACCCGCAGGCTTGATGGCTTCGTTCGGGATCTCCGGTGATAGCCAGGTCTCTGTGAGGCAGATTAGACAGCAGTCCCGTGTCTCTCCCTGGAATAAGATCCGCGCCCTGAGCTCGCTGATTTTGTTGTCCAAGGACTATACGTTAGCAAGTAGTATGTTGGGCAGTAGGGGACGGTTTGCACGCCGTCTTAGTCTAACTAGAACGCCGGCTCTCCTGCCCCTCTTCCGGCGCCTACGGCGTTTCCTAGGCCGGGCCATGTCAACAAATGGAAGGACCTCGCTGGTTCCAAACAATGAACACGGTGTTGGGGAAATCAAAGTCCGGTTTTCGGTGTGCAATCGGCGATCTTATTTCCAAAAGGGTTTGTCTGTCATAAACAATGGTGCTGGCAACACTGAGTGCAAATACAATTAAAAACAAACACACAATTAAAAAAAAGTGGGCCAGTCAAAAATGTTGCACCCTAAACTTATCAGTTGGTTGCACATCCTTTTAAAACAATAACTGAAATCCTATAACCATCAACAAGCTTCTTGCACCTCTCAACTGGAATTTTTTACCACTCTTCTTTTGCAAACTGCTCCAGGTCTCTCATCTTTGAAGAGTGCCTTATCCCATTAGCAATTTTAAGATCTCTCCATATGCGTTTAATAAGATTTAGATCCAGACTCATTCCTGGCCACTTCAGAACTCTCCAGTGCTTTGTTTCCACCAGTTTTTGGGTGCTTTTTAGAGTATTTTTGGCATAATTTTCCTGCTGGAAGACCCATGACCTAGGATGCAAACCCAGTTTTCGGACACTGGGAATTACATTTAATAAAAATCCTTTGGTAAGGCAGTAAAACAACCCCAAACATATTTGAACCTCCACCATATTGGACTGTAGGTACTGTTCTTTTCTTTTCTTCTACGCCTCACTCCGTTTTTGGTAAATAGTTAAATGATGTGCTTTACGAAAAAGCTCTATTTTGGTCTTGTCATTTTGGCTTACTCACATACAGTCTGGGAAACTGCAGTCTAGCTTTCTATGTCTGTGTCCTCCTGAGTTTCCTGCTATAGCGTTTAATTTCATTCGAATGGCGGTGGATAGTTTGCGATGACACTGATACACAGCTTGAATTTCTATGTAATTTGATGGTGGCTGCTTATCCACCATCCGGACAATCCTGCGTAGCATCCTTTTATCATCCATGTCCAGGGAGAGTAGCTACAGTGCAATGGGCTTTAAACTTCTTGATCCTGATTTTTTTGCACTGTGGACAAAGGAGCATCAAGCTCTCTGAAGATGGACTTGTAACCTTGGGATTTTTAATATTTGTCCACAATTTTGGTTCTCAAGTCCTCAGACAGTAATCCTTTCTCTCTCTCTTCTCCATTCTTATTGTGGCATGCACAGACACACAATGCAAATGTTAAGTTAACTTTTCTGTGTGAGTTTAAATGAGCATTACATGGTTTCACAGTTCTGAGAAGGTGCAGACAGTTTTGCCCGTTTTGGGAGTTTGGGGTGCTTTTTTTTCCTGTTTATGTGTTGTTCCAATACACACAAAGGAAATTAACATTTGTATAACAAAATGTGTAACTTCAATAAATTTCTGGGGTGGCAACAATTTCATCATACCATACTTCATACAATCACAAGAAATTATACACTGAAAACACCACAACAACACCAGTGGCTGTTTAGTGACAGAAGCAAGGCAGCCCTCACACCTTACACATGAATTTGTACCGAGGAAGCATACATGGAAGGATTGGCAAAGTCTGAGGTCTGTCAGATCATGAATCTCTGGAGCTGTGTGGCACCTATGCTTGGTCTAAACATGAACTGAGCTGGAATTATAAATGGAACAGGCTTAATATGTGATTGTTTCCTAAACTTAACCATAATAAATGAGCAAAATCCTTCATGTTCCAGTTGTAAAAACGAGTCTAAATGAAGAGACTAATTGAGAAGAAAGATGCAATAACCGGCCTTCTTTTTACTAATGGCTTGATTTTCAGTAGTGTGCTCTTAGTCTTAGATCCCATGTCTGCACTCTGAGTTTCTTTGAATGAAACTTAATCCTTTCCCTGTGTATTAGCGAGATAAATGTATGAATTCAGAACCTTTCATGAGCAATACCATTTGTGCTAACCCACAAGAAGCAGGCTGAGCTTTATATTCAGCAAAGGTAGGAAACTCAGAAAGGCACCTTGGCGCACTAGCAGATGGTTCTGTTAAAGAGGTCTGATATCCACCCACACTTTTATGATCCTCTGTCAAGCTGAAATGCTTAAAGTGGGGCTTGTGAAATAGAGCGAAACCCTGAGTTGCCTACAGACTTCCAATTCCCTGTATTGTTGTGGGAGGTTGCCCTTCAAACGTCCTTCATCACGCGTCTCCAGTTCTCTAGAGGAACATTGTGAAAAATTGTTTCAAATGTTTTTACATGGTATATTATACTTAAGTCTGTTAATATCTAGTAAGACTAAAGACATAGTGGCAACATCTGTCACTGTTTTAATGTAATTTTAAAACTAAATGACATTTGTGTAAAGTAGAGTGGAACCTTGTAATTCGAACGTGTGGTACAGTTCAGCCATCAATCAGTTTGTTTGAATTTTGATTTTTTTAATTTATTTTTAAATTGAGCAACTTAAATAAAACACTTAATGATGCGATCTTCCCAAGGTGATGCACGTTATCCATTCCATTCAGTGGATACATTATGCCTTTTACCATAACGCTCAAAATGTGGAGATTAATTGCAATAAAATGCATATTATGTATATGTGTTTGTTTAATTATACCACTCACTAACACTAATTAACATTATACCTAGTGGAATATACCATAGATTTTGTGAGCAATATATTATATTGTGTGTTTTATATTTTATATTAGTATATGGGTGTGGTTTTGGACACACCCGCAGTCTCTGTGCCACCACTGTCCCAGTAATAAGATGTGTTAAAACTGTGTTTGCCTTAGTCGTTATTTGTTTCATTTTATTTTTTTCCCCCATTTAATTTCCTCCTATTTAAGGATTAAATCTGAGGTGTTCACAAATGTGGCTTACTAGACCTGCAATGCATGCTAGGAGCCACTCAGAAATGCCACTGCCTAACCTAGGAGGCAGCATGCACACCAATATTCCATAAAAAGCATGTCCTGTGGATGAGCCTAGACATTCTGGTCCATAGCCCTCTACCTTAATCGCTAGGCCACCACAGTCCCCTGCATATTGTAGTTATTGCATTTTGCAATATCTGCATATTGTAGTTCTAGTGAACGAGCTGATTGCTGTTTTTTATTTTCAACAGAAAAGTGATACTTATTTATTTATTTTTATTATTGATATTTTTGTCACAGCGGTTTACTATCAAACTGAACAATTTGAAGGTTGTGTCAAACAATGTGGGAGCCAACACTGAAAATTAAAACCGTCAGATCAGAAGCAAAAAGCCCTAACCCCTGAAAGCTTAATCCTGGATTAGTACAATTCATAGTGTTTTTCCACCTTGCATCCACAACCTTGACCAGAATGTAGCAGTTAATAAAGAACAATGCATTTAAGCCTTAAATGCAACTGTCTCATAAGATTTGTCCTGCTATGATCTAAACATTCCAAGTCTCGTAGTACTTGACACTCCATTAGCTGAAAATTAGGCATTTTTTATACTTAATTAAATAACCAATCAAGATGCCACATTAATTATACATTAATGTTCTAATTTATCACACGGTAATGGAATGTTTTGCCATGGGCTCCTGCCCATCAGCTCATGAATATCTTTCACCTCCAATGTGGGCTCAGCTGTGTGAAAAATAAGTGTTAGCACACCCTATTTATCAGTAATCATTATATTTAATATATACTAATGACTCCAGGCAAGTCACCTTATTTAAATAAGATGCGTGGTAGTCATGTTTGCACTCAGTGCCCTGACATGCTATGTTTTTTTCTGTTAATGTGAGTACATGACATAATTTTAGACAAAATGAATTTCTTGATTGCATTGTTTATTAATGGGCATTGTGTTCAGATGCTATTCAGGTGTTGCTGGTGGCAGTAATCCCAGATCACTTTCTGCTGACCAGTAGGTACCACCTCAAATATGAGACAAATCTACTGTTTTACTAATTTTCACTAGTTCTATACTGAACCTCAGTGTACAGTAAGATAAACATAGATCAATAGGTTACCAAAACATATAAGACTTAGTTTCCACACTTCTAATTCTAAATCGCTTGCTACAAATAAAGTTAACATCTTGATATTATTGATAATAGTAATATTAATAATGAATTACGACATTAAAGAAATTAAGGCAGAAGTGGTGCAATAAATATAAGTGGAGTTTACTCATGAAATGCAAAGATGCGATTTAGTTTGTATTTAAAGACAGGTTGTTTCTTTATGCAAAATTGATTTGGGTTTCAAATTTAATTAAGCTTTATTTTAGGGGTCAAGTGAAGGTGGGACAGAAAGTTCACACTGAGTGAGCGAGTATTGTTTATAGAACATTCCATACAATTCCTTCTTTATCTGATGATTACTTGCATGAGTACTGAAGATTCAGAAATCACGGTATTATATATCAGTGCATATTAGTAAGGTCTCAAATTTGTAACCCACCCTAAATAACCCAGATCGAAATTTGTGCAGCATTGCCAGTGGAACATATTATTGTGATGGAAGGATGCGGTAGACCACCTCACTAAGGCAACAACCGTAGAATTGGACTGGTTTGCCTCACAGTAAATTGTCATCAATATATGTATTACTTTTCATAGGCACAGAGACTTTTGTGGCAAGGCTTTTTTATTCTGGAATGCATTCATGAAGATTTAACCTTATGTATCAGTTGTTCAGTGACTTAAATGAGCATAACGTAAATGTTTTTATACATTCGTACTATGCCTTCTACACAGATAGGGAAAAAAGCAGTCAGCTAATGAAGCAAATGACTACCAACTGTTTTGTTGATGGTTTTTACTGCAGAACAGCAATGTCAGTAAAAGGTAAACTTATTACATGCACCCCCACTGGCACAGAGATTTACCCAAATAAATATATAAAAATAAATAATGGATAAGAAAAGAAAGAGACAGTAGTGTTCTAGATCTATCTAGGCCTATTTTTAATCATTATGGAAAATAAATGTATTAAATATCCATTTATTGAATTACTGAAAAATGTCTAAAATGGAGGCAGCCACAAATATCAGGATAAAAGGGAAACTGTTTGTTTTAAAAGTATTTTTACTTTATTTTTTAGGAATATCTCACAGGCCGTTTAGTTGATTGGCTTTGGTAACTTTAAATAGAAAAAGCCTTTGAACTTGATATTGGACTATATTTTCACAAATCACATGAGTAATAATACCAACTTCCAACCCCGTTGTATGTATTCAATATATTAGTTTTCACACTGTTCATAAAAATTAGGGGAATTTTCGAAATGAATATTAAGAGATTATTTAAAAAAGCATTAGATTTTATTTCATTTAACAAGATCATCAGAAAAGCAAATAATGTCAATGATTGCATAGCTAGTCGCATAGTCATGGGGTAAACAGACACATGTTAAACTTTACGAAAGTGCCACATAGACTGTTCAGGTTGTATGATCACCTAAGACTGCCAAACACACTGACAGTGATGCGGGATGAACAGGATTAAATTGCCAAGCAGTTTTTGTGGGATCCTCTCCATATTCATTTCGGATTATCCCCTCATTTTTGTGAGCAGCATACACCCCCTCTTTTGCTTGTTTATACAACAAGAATTGTGGGGCTTTCCTCCGATCAGAAATTTAATCACTCCTAAATGTTTTAAAAATGATTTGTTTCACATTGTCATTTGATAATTTTCTGCCAAGCTGCTTCTCTTTCGTTTTAATTTAATTGATTATGTAGGTCTTTTTTCCATAACAATGTTTTTAAAAACTCTGCTCGATACGGAAATGATCCTTGCTTTGCTGAGTCTTTTAAGCATTTTTTTTGGAAATGTCTGAGAAAAGGTCGCACCTGGATTATTTTAGGGAAACCAACTGAGCCTGAAGTAATCTGATCTGTCTGTGTGGTCTGTTTAAGTTATTTCAAAGAAGTGTGGCTTTTACTGGATTCTGGAGCCATGTTCAGGCCTCTGTGGACATAAGAGTTGGCAAACCGTTTCTTTATGGAAAGATGGGGGTGTACTAAGAAGCAGTTGAAAGATCCTATGTCAGTATATGTCATCACAGTATGTGCTGATGCTCTTAGACATTTGTCTGATAATAGAAGGGATCACAAGTTTTGAGAGGTATCCAAAAATATTTGGCTTTTAGTGTTTCAGATAAATAGCAATTTTGCCAGAATTGGCCCACACCTCACTCAGTTTTGTACCACCCAAATTGGCATACATTTCTTCTGTTCCTCTTAGACGTTTGGTTATGGAGACAGTGAAAATTGCATTTACTTTTGCATTTAATTTTAAAATAAAATAGAATGTATTTACAACAAAATAAAATTGCTGTACTTTGGATCACAGGAGCCTAAATAAAAATACTGCTACACTTACGTTTGCATGTTCTCCCTGTGTACACAGGGGTTTGAATATGAATGAAATGTATTCAGTTGGTAGATACCCTAATCCAGAGGATTATTGTGGATTAAGGGCCTTGGTGAAGATATCTCAGCAGAGGTGGGACTTGAGCCCTGGACCTTTTGGTCTAAAGTCCATTAACTTAACCACTAACCCACCACAGTCCCCACAGTTATTATTTACAAGCTATTTGTTATTGAGAGGGCTAAAATACCTTTAAAGACTATTTACTTCACATGCCACTTACCAGCGCAAGTTTCACTTCATATGCTAGAAGTCCATGTGACTGCTGGCAATTACTGGCTATTGGCAAAACTTTAAGTACACCTGTTAATGTAAAAGTGCAAAATTTGTTTGCAAAATAATATAAATATTATTGAATAAAAACAATAAACTGACGGACGGAGACATTTCAGTAGTGCAGCTGCAGTTTGCATTGCGAGGCACCACCTGTCTGGAAGAAAAGTAGGTCAGATGAGGAAGTGGATTATCCCAAAGTGCTGCAAAGGGACCTGTGCTTTGCAATTGACTGGTGCTCTGTTGAGGATTTACTTCCAAACGCATCCAGTGAGTACTGGGATTGCAATAGTTAGCAATGTTGCATTGAATGCTAAATATATATATATATAATTTGTTTGAATATAATGATGATGATGATGATGATGATATACAAGTGATTACAATGTTAGAGCAAAAATTGTTTATTCGGGAAAACTGCACAATGAAAGGAAGCTGTAGTTACCCTGATAGGCTGTGCATCTATCCTGGATACAAAATGAGATATGGTATGAAGAGCCATACATTCTGTATGGTATCCTGTGTCACATCTGCCCACGTTGACCTTGCCAAGATGTTGCTGGTAGATCCTCATCCATCTCACCAGCGAATCAAATGATCCTCTCTGCTGGTAGTCTGTCTGGGCTGGGTACCCTGTGCCCTCATGCGACCACTGCTCCCAACACCTTAATAGCTACATCAGTATGGCAGTATGGTGAGCAATTCGCTGATCTGACCATCTGCTTCTCTCTGTCCAATCGCACTCCCTCTTTCAAAGTCTATTAATTAGGCAAAATGCCTCTGGAAACATCATGGAGTCATGTCTAGGAGTTGTTGATCTCTCAAACCTGGGTGTGTTTTATCAGTTAATATATTTTATATCTTACTTTATGTAAATATATGCGAAATGAGCTAACTCATGTGACTTGCTTTACAATAGCTAATTTGTATTGTTACCTATCTTCTATGTTTATTTCTAAATACCTGTTTATGTAACTGTTTACTGTAAAGCTGCTTTGAGACAATTTTAAAAAGCGCTATATAAATAGAATTGAATTGAATTAACTCACTTTACAGTATGTTGTGTGTTATAGAACTATGCTTTGTATTGATGGCTGCTGTAATTCAGGTTTCTGTATATCATCACCATTGGTTACATAGTAATTGGGGACCTGTTCACATATGAGAGGATTATTTTATTCATTTTGGTATGCACTTGATCCTAGACAGAGTTGCAAGACAAGCCAAGACAGGGTGCCAATATATTTTGGGGCACATACACTCACAGTCTGCTATTGCAGGAAGTTCACTGTTTATATTACACTGAATTATTCTGTATACGGGCATCAGTGTGTAAGTAATCTCCAAACTTATTAAAGTTTCCGAAAAAAATCATATTCATACAAATAACAAATGCCCTTAGTGCTGCAGCTTTTAGATTATTGGAAAATCTGAATACATATGAAAGAAATGCTGCAATGATTATCTGCTCTTTTTAATGCTGCTCTAGTTTATTCCACACCATGAAAAGATTCCTACCTTCAAATGATGCATACCTTCATTTGCCATTAACTTAATTATTTCCTTAAATAGTAAGGTACCCAGTAATTACATTTTTAAAAGATAGTGTCATTGTCTAATGATGTGGTTTTGTCATACAACATAGTTGGTTTCATTACCATCATCTAATATTTAATTCTTTCACTCTTACAGATACTTCTGCACTTTCCGTTACTTTAAACACTCAACCCCAAGTAATTAAACTTGTCAACCTTTACTACTTGCAGTTGCATTCATTCACACACATTGCTTCTTACTTCAACTACAGATCGCAAGATCATCTTCAAATTGGCAGCACTAAACACATTAAAGCTTTACTTCCTTCCTGTCATTAAATTGCTCCATAACTTCATGCTGTGACCGATCAGCATCACCTTTATTCTAAAAATCAGTTCAATTAAACTGTGCTCTTTATATATCCTTTCATGTTGTAAGTGTTTGGTAGACAAATTGTCTCCATTGCCATCTGTCCTAGACACCTCAGTGCTTCCACTGGCATGTCGACTTACTGAACTGCATTCTCACTCTCTACTTTTTTAAAGCTTCAGCAACTACTCCTAGTATTATTTCCAGCCTTTCAATACGCACTTCTCACTTGTCAGCTCGGTTTTTTTGCATCCTTTATCTTCCTAACCTGATGTTCATCCTTCCCAGCTCAGGCCTTATGTCTGATAAGAGATGTTTTTTTCCTTCCTTAGTGTCAAAACATTTCATACAGCTTGTCTTTTGGCTTTTCAATAGCCTTTCTAGCTCACTCTATGCCTTATGCTTATGGTTATGCCTTATGCTAACTCGTTTTCAAGATTATTTTTTACATTTACATCCTTGTATTGTACTTTCCCATCAAATCCGTAGTCTTCCTTCCTCTGTCCATATGCCACACTGAGTACCTAAGTACCTAACTGAGTCCAGCATCACTTCTGCAGTATTTGCCAGTCATACTGGGCCTCTTCACCAACATTCAGTGCTTTACTCGGCTCCTCCTCCTCCAACCGGCTTTCTCCTTCAACTTTAACTATCATCAGATCCTTGGTTTCCCTTACAGTCATTATAGAAACCACAGAATACCATCTGATGGTATAGATGCACTCTTCCCTTAGTCTCTCCTTAGTCTCCAATCTTTTTCAGGTTACAGCTTTTGCACAGAACATAATCTTTGTTCACCTTATTATTAAAACTTCGTTCTTAAAATTTCAAATAAATTCCATATCTATGACCCCAGGATGGAGCTCCTGTAATAATGAATTAGGAGTGATTCCTGTGTAAGCATACTTACAAGAAACCGTGAATATGACTGATTTAAAGGATATGGAGTAAATCTGGCTATAGATATCAAAATGCAGTTCAATTAATTTTTCAGGGGGAAGTTATGGGGCAGAGAATTTAATTAAGGTTGAGTTGTGCAGATGAACTAAGTGAGATTGATTGACCATAAAAAGTAATTTAGGAACACCAGAAGAGAAAGTTGCTGCCTTGTAATAATGTTATGGTTTTTGTAGTCACAAGGCAACTGGGATTGCAAAAAAATATAGTTGTACAATAAGGAGGTATTATTTTATAATGGTGGGTTAGCTTCATATCACAGGGGACACTTACACATATAATTTACTGAAAGTCATAAGGGCAGCAAACAGTATAACAATTCTTTTCATATTTCATATATTAAATTTATAGAAAATGGTATGCAGAACGGTAGATTTGGCTGGTGGCTGACCACCACACACTATAGTTTCATTTGTACTAACAGTCCTGATGATGCACTTCCACACTTTTAAAAAATGTAATAATGTTTATAACAAAATTAGTAATATAAATGTATATAATTTATAATCTTAAATTTCTGTGACGTGTGTGTGTGTGTATGCATGTGTGTGCGTTTGTGTGTGTGTGTGTTAGGGGTGGGAATCTCTAGGAACCTCACGATACGATTGCGATTCGGAGGGCAACGATTATCGATGCATCTTTTCTATTCTAGTTGTTTTTTTTCTTTACCTTGTAACTACATAAAACACATTATTCACAAACGCTTCTCTGTCTCGCTTGCGCTTTAAAAAGTTTCAGTTTAGCAGCCTGACTTATAGCCTCATTATTAAAAGGCATAATCGTTAAAACTAGTTGATATGAGAAAACATAAACACACAGCTTCCCTGTGTTTATCACCGACCAGTGGCATTCTTTTGCTGACGTAGCAGGGCTTAACTGCAGCAGCCAATGATTGCCTAGATCCCACGTTTATATAT
>JAYJMA010000028.1:1226022-1241612 GCA_036873895.1 Parotocinclus cabessadecuia | reverse complement strand
CAGGGGCTGAGGCGTTTCGCCGATTTCAGATACTCCAGATTCTTGTGGTCTGTAAAGACTGTTACCGGATGTTGAGCGCCCTCCAGCCAGTGCCTCCACTCCACCAGTGCTAATTTAATGGCCAGTAGCTCCCTGTCACCCACGTCGTAATTACTTTCTGCGGGCATTAACTTGTGTGAGTAGAACGCTAAAGGGTGTAATTTTAAGGGTTGCCCTAAGCGTTGTGATAAGACAGCCCTATACTTGATGCAGAATGTCAGTTTGTCTTTGATTTTTAGAGCCAAATGTGGATTCTTTGCTGCCTTTCTTTAAACCAAACTATCATCCAAAAGCATTCATCTCACTGTGTGCACTCACACCTGCCTTCTGCCATTTCTGAGCCAGCTCTGAACTGTTAGTGACCTGAGCTCATACCTGCATCCTCTTTAGGAGATAGTCCTGATGCTTGCTTGACTTTCCTTGGCAGCCTGAAGCCTTCTTCACTGCAATTTCACACATTTCCTTGAAGTTTTTGATTTGTTAAATGATAGATCAGGATGCTATCGTACAAGTAGTAACGCCCTTTTCTGTGATAACCTTTTGATGTAATGCAACAATGACTGCCCATGTTTCCTTCGTGGTAACCATCCCCCACCCCTTGTCTTTCTCTCTCTTTAAAAAAACACAACCTTTACAGTTTCAGAAGTGTATTCTCGTTTAGATCCCTGATCATTAGGAATAGATCATGTTAGTGATGTCTTAAAGTACTTTTGTCTCTCTGGATAAAGGCATCTGTGAAATATTCTAAATGTAAATGTAAATGGTTAACAGAAGAAAACTTAAAAGCACCACTACCCTTTTAAAGCAACAACTCAGCTCTTCTAATCAACATGCCAAAGTGATATCAGCTGTCTTGTCCTTGTTGACCTCTTTCTGCTGAGCTAACATCACTGAAATTATGTTAGAAGACCATTTGTAGGGCTAAAATGCAGTGGCTGGATTTAGCTGATTTTTTATGATATGCTCATTTTCATGGCAGGAAATTCGTTTCAATTCATCTCACCACACTTTATAATCTAGTCGGCAGACATGGTGACTCAGTGGGTAGCTCTGTCACCTCAGACAGGTTTGGAGCAACCTATGCTGACATCCAAGCAATGTCTTTTTCAGGGACGTCCCTGCTTATTTCAGCAAGACAATGCCAAGCCTCATTCTGCATGTGTTACAACAGCATGGCTTCGTAGTAAAAGAGTGCAGGTACTAAACTGGCCTGCCTGCAGTCCACACTTGTCTGCCATTGAAAATGTGTGGTGCATTATGAAGCACAAAATCGGACAACGGAGATTTCAGACTGCTCAGCAATGGTGAATGCTGAATTCCACCTACAAAGCTTCAACAATTAGTGTCCTCAGTTCCCAAACACTAACTATGTTTGTTCATTTGAACATTGAATCTTGTCTTTGTAGTGTATTTGAATATGGGCTCAAAAGGATTTGCGAATCGCAAATCATCGTTGTCTGTTTATATTTATGTTTTACACAGCATGCCAACCATGGGCTTGTAGACCAACTCACTATATGTGAAAACCTGCATAGATACCAAATGTTAATATTAAATCAGGTATCAAATTATGTATGAATGCAGCAGTGGATCAGTTCCATGACAGTCTGTGTGATTTCCATGGACTCTAAAATGGTATCAAAAGTTGCATCTTTCTTATTTTCAAGGCGAATATATTACATAATGTTTCACCCACAATTAAAACATTTAAAATTAAAAGTATTAAGCAGTAAAGAACATTAGCAAATTCCTGAAAAGAACGTCTCAGACTCAGAGGGCAGAAAACAGTGATAAACTTGTGTGGAATAAAAGTGTGCTTCTGACTGACATGATCATAGAATTAGGTAATTAGCAGTAATGCCTAAATCTTCATCAAAAAGATCCTACTCCTATCCCCATAAATATATAAAGGACAGGAAGATTAGTGTTGATTAGGAAGTCTAGTTCAAGTTAGTCCAAGGCTTTGTTACCTCATCACACTGGGTTGGAGCAAGAGCACCAGGCATCACCTTCACTAGTTTCCAAACCTCTATAAATGTAACCTTATTTATTATGGCTAACAAAGCTGTACATATTTAAAACCTACATGAATAACTAATCTAGAAAATGGATGACTGGTAATGTCCAGTGCCCATGCTCCCAGGATACAGTTAAGCTTGGCTGATTGTACCAAAAAGTGTTAATGTCATGTGATATGTGAAATAGAGTGACCTATAACAAGAGCTTTTTGAATATGCTGCTTATTGGGTGTTTCACTGAGAAGGGTAAATCTGTTTCACAAGACAAGTGAACAAAAGAGAGTGGTGCTCTTGTGGGCTAATCTTAACTTTACAATTATGTCAGCTAAGTGAAACTCAATTGCCCTGCTCTAGGCGTGCTGAGAATCCAGACCTCCTATGCTCAAGATTTTATAGCTAGCCCTCTCTAATTTCTGGATTCCTTAATTTCTGGACAATTACAACTTAGCCATCACCATCAAACTAGCTACAAATGTAGTGTACACCTATCATGGATAACATTTTATCACTTATGGTGGGGGATATTAATTGCACACACTGGATGTAGCACAACGAATGAATGCATAGCACTTATCTTTGATTGTTGCTGTGAAATTATGCTGTTAGTCCAGTAGTGAGCAAAAAGAAGGGGAAATGTTGTAAAATGTTGTAAAAATACTGAAAGTTGAGATGACATAAAGACTGCTGATTAACTTTTAAATTGTAAATAGAGTTCACCAATAATAAAATGATTAAATGATTTTGCAATACTGCCTGGTACAGGTGTAAATATGCCATTAGGAATAGGAATGAGAACAGCTAACATCTACAAACAAACATGCTGAATGAACAGTGTGTTGAGTCAGCAATCAAACAGGGATGAGCAAACATCCTGATCTGCATCCATACAGGCATGATTCTATCCATGATTCTATCCTGCCTATCCTGAAGACAGGTTGCGTACAACCCCATGTCAGAAAAGTTGTGATGATATAGAAAATGCAAATATAAAAAAGGCAGTGCTTCTTACATGTACTTTGACATGTATTTAATTGCAGACTGTATGAAAACTCCTGATTCAGTAATCCAAGTCTTTTTTCCAGACAAAAGACAAAAAGGAACATCCAGACTACTATCAGTTATAATTACAAGATGTTGGCAAAGATTTTAGAGCTAATTTAATTCCAACATTAATTCAAATCATATGTCCAGAAAGTCCATGCATTTATCAACAAGACAATGCAAAACAAGTAAAATCAGAAAAAGTTAGGAGTGACATCACCTGTTTGTTGACATCATCTGTTTAAAAAAAAAATTGCCCCATCCAAACTTTTTTGGAATTTGCTGCAGGCCTGAAATGCATTACTGGCTATGATGGGTTTTATCACACAAAACATTACAATTGATGGGTTAATAGAGTCTGCAATGATATAAAAGTCAAAGTACATGCAAGAAGCACTGCATTTTTTATTTTCATTTGCATTTTCCATACCGGTAGTGTGATACTACCCTATATGAAATCCCCTGGCTTTTGGTCTGAAGCACAAAATTTCCAATAAAGATAAAATACACAATTTAATATACACATTTCCACTATGTAATCGTAAATCCCAGATGTCTCATAGCTCAGATAAGTTGAAAAATGAAAGTCATGTGCATGATTATAATCACTTGTTGACATCACCTGGATAAATTACATAATTATTTAATTTTCTAAGCTCCAAATTGCCCTGTTCCAGCTTTGTGTTTCAGTCCTTTTTTGGTTGATTTTTATTAACAAATTAAATGTCGATTACCAGACAAAACATGAAATTTCGTAGGGTTCCTACTGTTTTCAATTAAACAAAAGCCAAACTAAATGTAAATAACTGCAATTGTTTAAATTTCTATCAAACTTTCCTGATTTGGTGTTGTACATTCGACAAAGAGTTGGACAAGCTTGGTCAGTCATGGATAATTTGGTCATGCATCCAATTCTTGATACGCTTTCTGATAGCAGCAGCGACCATGCAGCTCTTAATTTAGACCAAGACCGTAAAAGAATGAATGTCAGTGTTTATGTCTCTAAAACTTGTGTGATTTACGATGGCGATATGTTCAACAAATCCATCATAAGTTAAATTTATCATGGGGACATAATTGCATTAAAAATACAGTATTGTAGAAAAACACTTTAGAATGAAAAAAAAAAAAATTTCATACTGGACAGACAAATGAATACTAATTGTTTCATTGTTTTGTCCACTTAATCCTTGTCAGGGTCACAGGAAAACTGGTGTCTAACCAGCAGGATAGGGTGACTAACAACCCTAGGACATTTAGAAACACTAATCACCCTAACATGCATGTATTTACAATGTGGTAGATAACCGGGGTGCCAAGATAAAACCAGAAACAGTGAGGTGGGATTGAACCCAAAATCTTTTTGCTGTAAGACGACAGTTGTACACACCCAGCAGACGCACTGACATAATATTTTAAGTTTAAGTTTTTTAAGTTTTCATGACATTTCTAAAATTCTTCTAAAATTCTATTTTCACATTGTCATTATGGGGTATTGAGTGCTGAATGATGGGGAAATATTGTTTGTCAAGTTTATTTTTAACTTGGACACAACAATTAAAATTCTTGGGCTTGACTGATTCTAACGTGCATTGTGTGACACTTATTATGAGTATAACTGTAAAAACCTCCATTCCTGCTTTTACTAGAACCAGTATTCCTGTTGCTACATGAATGGACCCTAAAAAAACTCTGCTAAAACTTTGATCACCATATGTCAGTAAATCGACAGTAAAATTTCCACCATCTGCAAGTTCCACCCTAGCTATGACGTTATTTAGACAATTAAAAAGCAATTAAAATAACAACAACAACAAAAAAATAGACAACAGCATCACACTGTGGAGCTATGTTCACATGCTCCAAGAACTTACAGATTGTCCAAAAGCATGTTAGTAACTAGAGCTTAGTAGAAAATTCGGTTGAAAAAGTCTAGTTTTCAGAGCCAATTCACTTTTTTTGTTGTTGTTTTGTTGTGTTTGTCAAACGAGGTGAATTGCAGCCAACATCTAGGCTGAAGTATGGTCGATGAAAGAATTCAATTTAAATAACTCAGCAAAGGGTATACCCATATCTATAGATTCCTGCAATGTAACTGTTGAATAGTAAAGTAATACTCTTTTAATACAAGACTTTAGGGTCTTGCATGGGTCCAGAACTTAAACCCAGATTTTACTCTTGCTATAGAAGACGTGTTATCACACTCATTTTTGTTGCCATACTAATTGTTTGTCTGACAATAAGCTAGCTCTGTCTCTATCTTGCCTCTTCAAGTCTAGTCCATCAGATCCAGCTTTTTTATCCTGCACTCCTTGGCTGGAAAAAAATTACAATCCTCTGTCTGACCCATAAATCAGACACCCATAAATAACAACAGGGAGAGTGAGATAATGCCTGGAGTTAAAATCTGTTTTGAACAAAAATACCAGTAACATATTGTCTAGTTTATATCCACATGCATAGTGATTTGGTGAAAGGGACTAGAAGGCATCAAAACCTGGCAAAGTCACTCATTCATTAAATCACAATGTGTGACTACAGCTCTAATTACAGCCCTTGTCAACCCCAATTAGACCATAGCTTTTCTTTCCACGTTAATTCTTAATTTAGGAAGTGGTGGTTAATTACAGGTTTCTTGTGAGGGGCTTTGCCAGGCATTAGTCAGTTTACTCTGCATGAGAATGGCTTTTGTTATTTACATACGCCAAACAAAAGTTTCCTGTTTCTGTTGATACATGTAGATTGCTTGTGGCATTGCTCTGCACTGTATTCGTTGTCCTCTCTAACTCTTCATAAGACTGACCAGGTACAATTTTACGACACTTTGTTTAAGAGTGCAGGAGGCTGTGAAGAAGAGCTCAAGACTCAAGAGTGAGATGGCAGAGAGAAACATCAATGTGAAGAAAAGACAGAGTAAATGAGGTGAGCAGGAGAAAAATCCCAGAGATAGAGAGTGAGTGCGAGAGAGAGAGAGAGAGAGAGAGAGAGAGAGAGAGAAAGAGAAAGAGAGAGTGGTAATGACAGAGTCAAAGGTGGGAGAAAGGGAGTGAAAGTAAGGCATGGACTAAGAGAGGGAAAACAAATAAAACATCTGATGGTGAACAAGAGATTGAGCAAGATATATATTGTATATTTCTGAATTGTAAAAATGTTACCTTATTTCTACTCAATAAGGCAACAGATTACAAGCAACACTATTAAATAAATATTACTAAGCTTGGTTTTGAGTCCTAATGAATTATTTATAACACTTAAAATTATTCATTAAATTGGAGTAAATGTAAATACAATACATGAAATAAACGATTTCAAGCCATACTTAAATATTGATTGGACTCTAGTATAGTACTAATAAAATTAAGTTGATGATGCAGCACATAATTAGCCATATTTACTCAAATTTACTTGGTTACAAGCAATATTATTAATGAAGTATAGTAATGCCTATTAAATTATTTTAAATTAAACAATTTACGTGAAACCATTCGGTATGAACAGCTGTGAATGCTCTTCATCAAACAAGAACCCCTCAAGCTCATAGAAATCTCATAGAAGCTCATAAAATCACTTTATTTTTAAATCACTGCTGACAGAATAAAGTACTTTTTTATGGAGTGAAGACTATGCTGATTTTATTTCACTTTCACTTTTCAATTTCACTTCTCAAGTTAAACAAAATTTTGCAACAATGTTTAAACTAAAAAACACAACAGCCTTTAAAATGTATTTCCAACCATTTAAGAGACAAAAATGTTAAAGCTAAAAACAAACAAACAAAAACCTGCCCAGCAGTACTCAAACTTAAAACAGATTAAGGTGTACAAAGGTTCATTCCATTCAAAATAAAGTCTTCACTGTCGTTTAAGAATTTTGAAGCTCAGACACAACATTACATGTCACTAGCGCTACATTTTCTTAGAAGGGCACGTCTTGATTCAAGTCAGTAATGTACTCAGTGGACCAGACTTTGAGAGTTTCTGAGCATAAATCATAAGAAAAGAAGAAAGCATTTCAGACCATGCACTTCTTTAAACCAGAGAACACTCATGTTTCAGGCCAGCAATTTGCTCTTGATGGACTATACTTGAAGGTTTCAAAGCAACTCCAAGAAAAGTTTCGGGAATACCTTAATGGTTTGTTTCTGCTGGCTGGGATAACTTTTTAGTTTTAGTGCATAGTTTAAGCCAAATAGGACAACACCAGCCATGGCAATATCTTTTAGTCCTGTGATGACCTCAATAACATTTCCACTGTCATTTGGACTGTCACCTGCAGAAGGCTCCATGCTCCTCATGCCTACAATTAAGCATTTAAGAGCTGATCCACTTCTAATCCTTCAGGGTCAAGCAACATCAAAGATATGACAGGATAAGAAGTGACTAAATGTATTCGGAATTACAGACAATAAATTGGCAATATTATTACATGATTCATGCGTGAGACAAATAAATATATAAAATATAGTCAAGGAACCAGGCCAAGCACTTTTATTTCCTTTTTTATATTTAACTATATTGGCCATCATATACTGTCATGGCCAAAAACATTAGAATCCCTGGCCTTCTTTTTTACGTTTATTTATTTTGTTGAATTGGTTTCTTTGTTTGTTTATTTTAACCGCTGGGGGTGGCTTGCATGGAAGTGTTTTACTGTGTTATGGACATGGACTAGTGCTTTCGGGCAGGCGACTCTTTGGATCCCCCTCTCTCCCAACCTTTGAACTCGTCTTCCTTTTAAACCCACACAGACTTGAGGAGGACCTGCAAACTCCACGCAGGTGGAGTCAAGAGTCAGGATTGTAGCAGGCATCTCTGGTGCTCTGTCTTTGCATTGGAAGAACACACAAAACCTGAGGGAAAAGTAAAATCTAATATCATTTCACATAGAATTCCATCATAGCAGTTCATCATAGCATAGAGCTGAGACAAAACTAGTTTGTTGGTAATGCACACCTTTGTACCATTTACAGAAATTAAATGACACTTTCAAAGGAAAGAAAATGGTCCCTACACTCAAACATGGTGGAAGTTCAGAATGTCTTGGGCATATTTTTTAAAACATTTCAAAATGTCTTGGGGATGTTATGGCACTGGATGTCTTGACTGTGTACACGGCACCATGAGATCTGAAATCTACCAGATAACTTAAGCACAATTTTGAGATAAAATTACTGAGTAGTTTACAGATTTCAGAATGCCAATACAACTTTGAATCTCCATTGTTTAACCACAGGGACTGTGTTCTTTAAATAAAAGGCCTCATTTCATTTTCTGTAAATGGTACAATGATGTACTTTAACAAAAAGCTCAGTTTCGGTCTACAGAATGTTCTGGCAACGTTCTCAGTTAAGTTCTGGCAAACATGTGACTTCGATATTTGCACCTGTTACTTGCAACAAATACAAATTAAGAAGCATCACATGATTGAAATTATTTCTTACAACTGTGAAAAGATACCAATGAATTTGTTCAGTCCATTTCTGGTGTTCTGTGTGGAATTATATAATATGGGACTGTGGTAGCCTAGCAGTTAGAATACTGGATTCTGCACATGATGGTCCAGGGTTCAACTCCCACTTCTGCCAAGCTGCCACCATTGGGTCCTTAAGCATGGCCATTAACCCACAATTGCTTGAATTGAATTGACTGTATGAGTTGTAAGTCGCTCTGGATAAGAGCGTATGCTAATGTGGTTAATGTAAATAGTTTACATTTTGCATTTACAGCATTTAGTAGATGCCCTTATCTAATGCAACTTGCTTACATCATACTAGTACAAAGCCATACATTTTTTTAAAATATGCAAATGCATTTTCAGCCTTCACTTAAGTGCTATCAGATTTGACTTTGTCTCCTTAGCAATTTTGTGTTGTTCAAATGCAAATAACATACAATATTTTTGGCCATGGCTGTACAAGTCAGATCCATGAGGTGCCACACATCTAAAAAACAAATGAACATTAGGTTTAGGTATTTTTATTTGAGAATCAAGTTCACTTACACTGAATTATTTGATGACCCCCATCAAGCAACACATTACCACCTCTCTCTGTGGGACTGTAAATCCTGTAAGAAAAAAAAAGGTTCCGTAAAGACAGGCTTTTCTTTCAAAAGGCGGCAGACAAAAACACAACCTAGACAGTCCGAGTTGGTAACAGGATAAGCAAAACACAGGTCAGAGGGTGAGGCAAAAGACGAAGTCGAGAAAGAGGCAAGGTTGTCAAAAACACGATTGAACATCCAGCAAGAAAAGAAACGCACAGGGGATAACTGAGTAAATCAGCACTGAGTAATGAGGACGGAGTGGTAAAACAGTGTGGTGGAAATGAGGAACAGGCGTGAGTAATCAGTAGCACAATGATCGAGTGGATCACCTTTTGACAATCAAGTCTTTCACTTGCTCTCCACATTTAATAGACTTCGGACAAATGGAGAAGTGTCTAACTGCAGAAATGGAAACGTTTGATGAGCATAGTACAGAAAATAAGAGTTTCTTGCGCAAAAACGCACATGACGTCATATGACATCACCCTGACTTTGTAGTTGTCTGCAGCCAGACTCTGATTTATGTAGCCAAAATACAGTTTAAAACACATTACTATACACATAAAAATACAATGCTAAAGTAGCCCTAGATGTTGGGCTCTATAGACCAATCTGGCAATACAATTCCTGAAGATTTATTTTGTGTTAAAGCGTCAAAGCCTAGCTAAGTTAACAAAATTGCAAAGACGAAGCAAGTTGCTAAGTTTAACTTATTGTTAAATGTGGAAATGAGGTGCTGCAACACATGAAATTCCGAAAAATTATTCTAATGGCAGTATTTTTCATTAGCACCTAGCTAATGACATACATTCCAACACTACTTTTATTACTGTTGGAAACAGTGACACTCAAGTACAAACTAATATTAAGACATATTTCCTGTATTTACAGATAAATGATAGGATTTCTTACCTTAATTAACCTGCTTACAAAGTGCAATATATGATTCCACTGTAGAAGCTATAATGAACTGCTGCTGTTGCTTAGATTGCAAGCTACAGAAAAAAACTGTGCACAGAAAAGGAAGTGCTTGAAAATTTAAGTAAACTCTTATATTGCTTCATAATGACAAAATATTCTGTAGGTTAGATATTATGCAAATAATATGATTGTGTTTTTTAGGAGTAAACTGATTCATTTTTTACAGTGTGCCTACATTTGACAAAATAAACCCAGAATGTACTGGTTGTATTATACTGAAGCCAACGAAATGTCAAAAAGATAATGCTAGCTAATACTGGAAGAATGCTAAAGGAGTCCCTGACAACATAATGCCCTTCGTTATGTCTCTGCATAAATATGTTATATATTATATATAATATATTATATACAGTCATGGCTAAAATTGTGGCACCTCTGAAATTTTTCCAGAAAAGTATTTATCCAGGAAATTTATTGAAATTACACATATATATATGTATACATGTTTATTTCGTTTGTGTATATTGAAACAACACATAAAAAACATTTTTAAAAAGTCAAACTTTATATAATTTCTTGCAAAACTCCAAAAATGGACTGGACAAAATTGTTGACACCCTCAACTTAATATTTGCGCCCCCTTTTGCAACAATAACTCTATTGCTTCCTATAACCATCAATAAACCTTCTTTGCACCTCTCATCTGGAATTTTTGGCCCACTGTTCTTTTGCAGACTGCTCTAGGTCTCTCATCTTTTAAGGATGCCTTCTCCCAATAGCAATTTTAAGATCTCTTCACAGGTGTTGTTATGATATGGGGGTAGGACCCAATGTTGCAGAAAAAAAGGGTAGAACGACGTTCAAATAACGCGGGGGAACGAAAAAGGCGGAGCAAAAGGCTCCCCACGATACAAAACCAAAAGAAGAGAGGCGCAGCTGGGACGTTTCCCAAATGGGGGAATTTCCAGCTGGGAAAAGGGAGCGGATCGACCGAGTAATGGTCTGATCCGCCAGGGGGCGAGCGCGAACGGGGATGTAGCGTCGAGCGGAGCCTCGGAGAGGAAGAGACCCTGACTCTATCCCTGATAGTAGAATCACCTCGGAGGTTCCCCTCCTACTCGTCCTTCGGTACTAAATACCCCGGGACTTCACCAGCTATCGCTACGGCGGGCGCTGTGCACCGGGGCTTAGATTATTCGCGAAACCACAAACGCACTCGGAACGAGGATACGGTCCTTAAATAGGGAAGGTTGCAGGTGTGGGTTGTCACGCCGTTAGCATAAAAAGCCGCCTTACTGATCGCTCTGTAATGGCAGACAACGGCGGACGCGACGGGCAGCTCGTCGGCGCAAGGTAGGCTCCTTAACAGTTAGCATGTATAAGTTATGTGTCTATTGTAATTGTAACTGCAATGAGAAGTGACTGCTCCATAGACTATGCAAGTATTTAAATTACAATAAGTGCAGTATTTTTTTATTTATGGTCCTGATAAGATGGCTAAAACCCCTAGACAAAATGACCAATTTGATGCTGTGCCATAAGATTTGAACTTCTGTACTAATACTAGGGATGCTCCTGGCCTGACAATTCTCAATGAATGTTCTTGGAGATCTACTATCCCATCTTTTAGTTTTTGTCCCATCCTTCAGTCTTTTGCATACTTGCACTGGCATACTTGAGATACAAATATGTTAGTCATACTTTAACACAACTTAAGATGGAATATTACATATTTGAATAATTGAATAATCGTGAGATTGCATTATTACCCAAATATCCTGATACTGTAAAATACTGCATCATTCAGTACATTTGTTAATTTACTATATCAATCAACTAATAAAGTCTTAATTTCAGGGAAATATTTAGATTTGCTGAAAAGGGTAAAGTCTTATGTCCTTACTTTGGGCTGAATATTTCTGATTACAAGCATAAATAAATGTAATTATGTGAGAATACATAGTTCTTATAAAGTCTTAGAAATGCTTTATCAACATATTTATTTATGTAGAACATGGAGTTTTCTTTCCACCGTTGGGTCAGTTTCTGGAAGGTCCAAATCACATTGTTGTGACAGATAGCTTAATTGTCCACAGTAAACTGCTTCGAATAAAAATATCAAAATGATATTTGTGCTGATTATCCACAGGAATAACATCTGATATTCAATCAAGAGTTGTCAGGTACCATCAGTCCTAGAACATAAGAACTGGATGAAGATATAAAATCTGAAATGTAAAATCTGATCAAGATCTGCTCACAAAGACAGATTTGGGTTGGAGTTAAGAAGAGTGCATTCTCACACTAAATTCCTTATATTTCCCACAGTGTACAGTATACAGTGTACAATATATACAGTGAGGAAAACAAGTATTTTGCAAGTTTTCCCACCTATAAAGAATAAAGATTGTAATTTTTAATAACCACTTGTATGATTTAAAAAAATATTTATGTTTTACTGGATACAATAGGTATTTGGTACAATTGAAAAACATAATCTAACTTTAATAAAATGCATAATACAGAGGTCAGACATTTCCTGTTGTTCCTGCCGATGTTGGCCCTTTCCTCCATACAGATATTCTCCAGATCTTTTGAAAATCAGAGCTGTCGCTGGGCAGCACTGAGACTGGAGACTGGCTAGGTCACTCCAGGACCTTGAAATGCTTCTTACAGAGTCTATGACCCCATACAGTACAGTCATCATTTCCCCTTTGCAGAAAAGCTCTACCCCACAGAAGTATGTTTCCACCCCCATGATTCATGGTTGGGACAGTGTTCCTGGGGTTGTACTTATCCTTCTTCTTTCCCCAACTGAAAAGCTCTAATTTGGTTTAATCTAACCACATAAACTTCTCCCATGCCTCTTCTAGATCATCCAGATGGACAAATGGTACTCAGTTGATTTCAGATGCTAAAAAATGCACAAAGTATGTACGTATATCTGACATATGTATAAAGATGTAGCAAAGTGCTCAACATTATACATTATACATCATGATTGAAAGAGCAGGGCTCAATTAGCGGACATGCCAGATAGAAGAGAAGTTTGATAGATAAAGCTACTGAGTGAAGCTGAGGAAACTAGAATTCCATAAAGCAACAGTAAATACCTATAAGCCGGCTAAATACATACAGCCTTGTTTGTGAAGCAAATAAGGCAAGCAAAACTATGTTAGTCATACAGAATACAAACGTCTGTCTCATGTCTCAAGGAAAACTGCATAAAGCCTTGAGAGAATTAAAGTGAATTGTCTATCAGATGTAAAGAAGAAAAAAACAATAAGAAGGTTGTAAAGAAGAAAATGGAAGAAAAAAGTGCCATCCCTCAAAGTGAATGATCTAAATCAAGAAAATATTGTACATTTCATATAATCACAGGGTGAAGGATTAGAGCCGTCCCAATATAATCTAAATTGTATGCCCATCTTGATCTGCTACTACTCACTACACTACACTACTCAAACTTTAAAAAACAATATTTTAGAGTACAGTGAATAGCAAGGCTTAAAACTAATTTGCATCAAGGCTAAAATGGCTCATGTATGATCATTTGATTAAATGCCAACTATTCCAGTATTTTAGCTTTGAATGTGGTATGGCTGTTGGTGCTCAACAGACTGGTCTGAGTATTGTAACAACTGATCTACTGTGATTTTACACACAGCCATCCAAAAAGAGAAAATACCCAGGGAGTTGCAGTTATCTGGGCAAAAATGCCATGCTGATGCCAGAGGAGAATGACCTTACTGGTTTGAGATAACAGAATGGCAACAGTAACTTAAATGACAATTATGTATTATGTATGAGCTACAGCCGCAGAAGACCTCACCAGGTGGCACTCCTGTCAGCTAAGACCAGACACCTTAGGATACAAATTACACATTTGTATCCTCAATCCTCATGGCAATTTGGTGTGTTGGATATTTTATTAGCACAATTTGTTGAGCATTGTTTAAACACAATATCCTACCTAAGTATCGTAGTTGACATGTCAATTCCTTAATTACACCACAGTGTATTGATGGTGTAATTCAGATGGCTGCTTAATAATAAGCCACGTCACAAAGCTCAAATCATCTTAAACTGTTTTTTATACATGACAGTGTTTACTGTACTTACTCCAGTCACCAGATATTATTCCTATTCCATTAGAACACTATTGGCATGTGGTAAAACAGGAGAATCACATCATGGATGTGCAGCAGACAAATCTGCAGCAGCTTTGTGATAATATCAATGTGGACTAAAATCTCTGGGGATTTGTTTCCATCACATTGAGTGCAGTGAAATAACATGACTTCAACAACTGGGTGAGAACAAGACAGATAAAAGGGAGAAAGATGTGGGAAGCTGCTCATAAGAGCTATTTTCTCTTGCAATTTATCTAGTTGGACAGCCTATTAGTCACCCGAAAGTGTAGGAAGCCCACCATAATCTTCCTTACAAAAGTAGGGACTACACATATAAACCCATCGGCAGGAGAGAAAGAAAGAGAAAGGGAGGGGGGCTGAAGGAAAGTGAGGAGGAGGTGAACTACATTAAACTGTAAGGACAAGATCAATATGCTGTTAATGGGGGATTTGACACTCATGCGAATGCCTGTCCTGTAATGGTGAACATGCCTCATGGTCCACTATTTGTGTATAGATAGGATAGGCTGTAGCCTCTGTGTTATCGATTTCTCATTCTGTTAGCAGTCTCATAATTCATGTGGAGAAGGCAGTCTATAACAAGGTAACTTAGAAGATACTTTGCTTTCCAGACTAAAAAGCAGAAAAAATTATATATAGAAGGAAAGATAACTAGTTATTTATACACTGCTCATAAAAATCAGGGGATATTCCAAAATGAATATGAAGCGATTAAACTACAAGCATTTGATTTTGTTTGATTAAACAAGATCATCACAAAAGCAAATAAAAAGTCAAAGAAGGTTGTTGATAAGACAAATAAGATTACGACAAAAGTCAGTTATGGTGATTAAGTAGCAACATACCAATGGGAGTGAAACATGGCAAACTGCATGAGACAGAACACACTGGCTGTTCAGTATGGTGTATGGTCACCCAAGACTGCCAAAATACACTGACAGCCTCTAGCCTCCTGGGGTGTAAAATCAGCTAAATATGTATTAGGGCTAGATGATATGGGCTTATGTACTTATGCAATGGAGAAACAAAAGAAGAGGAAATAATTGACTGAGGAAAGGCTTTAGAAATACCAATGATTCAAACCCATTCAAACTCCAGACCTCTTAACATTCCTGTGTCCACTGTATGCAATGTCAAGGCATTAGCAGTCCATTGCACTGAAGCTATCCTTGCGAAAGTGTAATCTTGATGAGAAATTGCAGAAATGTATTCTCAAATAGTGCAGGAAGAACTTTTGTTTAACCTCCAAGCAACAGAGCCTGTTACAAGTGTCAGTTGCAGCAGGGTCATCTGCAACTGCTGACACACACACACACACACACACACACACACACACACACACACACACACACACACACACACACACACACACA